>CAUYQV010002151.1:0-37807 GCA_963574575.1 Galagoides demidoff | reverse complement strand
ATGGCCACAGAAGATGCTGTGTGCAAGACCTAGCAAGAAACATTGACTAGGCCATCTACTACCTAGTTAATAGTCAAAGCAAATACCTTTTGTGGAGATTTGTATTTGGCTGGGGCAGAGATCAAGGAAATAGCTGTAGCCTTGAAATATGCATAGGGAGGCTTATATCCCTTATCACAGAGGAAAAACCTCTGTGGTGGTGATGAATCTCCCATCCATTCTTCAGAGGAGATTGACGCCAGTGGCGTTTTATTCCACAGTGAACCAGTGGGTATTAACACCCCCCTAAGAATCTGTGTGTGTGAGACCATAAATAGGAGGCTCCCCTCACAGAAGGCTCAGTTTCCAGATTTCTCAAGGAGGCTTAGAACCTTAAAGTTAATGATTATATAAACAATAGAAGCTGATAGGCTCACTCAGAGAAACTGCTAGCATCTTTGTTCCTTTCCTCAGCTTACCCTCTGGGCTAATAAGCAACTAGCCTTCAATAAAAGCTGAGTAAAACTGACTCTTGGGGCTACTATCACAACCTCACAAACAGACAGTGGTCCCCTGTGCTCCCACCTTTGAAAATTCTATTCTGTGTGTCTTGTCTATTTCTATCTCATTGTTTCTAACTTTATATTTCATCAGTCAGTTGCCTCCAGATCCACAGGTCTTAACAGACCCTGCCCCCAGGGCAGGACCCTGGCATAGAAGGCTATTTTTATAATAAATATGTGTTCCCCTCCGATATATATATATATACATACACACACACACACACACACATATCCATATCCACATATATGGATTTATATATATATATAATCAATTTGTTACTCATACTATCCTACCAAATATATATTAGCAAACTTTAATGTAATCTCCACAAATTTTAAGGGTGTATTGGCAACAGAAACCACAGGAGGTGGACAGTCTATTATTCCCTACATGATAACTTATAGCTTTTGATTCATTTTCTGTATTTTCCTGTCTTTCTCTTCCTTTGTTTTCTGTTTTTAGACTTCTATACCATGCTGTGTTTGATCTATGATATTCTGGCAACATCAGAAGGAACTAGGATAAAAATTAAAATTTTATAGTGTAGTAATTAGACTAACAGGTAGAGAGATCAGTAAATATTCAGTGCTAAATTCTTGCAGATGTTTCTGACTATATCCTTGCCAGGAACTTGAAAACAATATATGACTTTCTGGGACCTGCAAATAAGCAGCTTCCCTTTCCTGCAGTTTTAAGTACAAGGTACTTACAAACAACATGATGAATTAACTAACATTTGTCTAGTTTCTTGGGCAAGAGAAAACATTTTGAAACTGGTGATTTTTTCAAATCTCCTTTATAAAACTTCTTCAAAAGCGCAATTGTGTTATTATTGTGAGCAAAAGTGTCTTTTAAATCATAATTATCTGAGTTTCAAACATCTGTTGATAATTAGTGTCCTTATTCACACAAAAAATATTTTTAGCCCAGAATTGTCAGTCTTTTTTGATTGTGAAATTATCTTGAGACTTTGACAGAAGTTTATAACATCCTTGGACCTATCCCAACTCTAATACACTAGTACTAGAGGGTTTCCGATCCTCAATTTAAGTAAGTCCTCCAAGCAATTCTTATAGTCAAAAAACTTTTTAAAACACAAATTAGGTAATTTGGCAGTGTCATTAATTAATAATCAAGTGCCTAAGCTCTTTAATTACTCTGTTCCTCAATCTATGTCAAAACTTATCCTTTTGCCTGTATCCTTCATATAAATCTTTATTTCTAGAATTGTACTATTTTTCCCATATGACCTGGTTGTGCTTACATAACAAATAAACATTGACTGGGTACTTCAAAAGCAAACATTTATTTCACCCAGTTCTGGAAGCTGGGAAGTCCAAGATCAAAGGACCAACAGACCCACAATCTGTCCAGTGGCCTCTTCCTGGTTTACAAATGGGCATTTTCCTACTGTGCTCTCTTAGAGCGGAGAGATAGAGAGGGAGCAGGCTCATCCTGTTCTAATCTTATCATGAGAGCTTCCTTCTCAGTCGGTAATTCACCTATGAAAGGCCCCATCTCCAAACATCATCACATTGGATATTTTAGAGTATCCAAATGTAAATTTTTGGGGGGGAGGGGGAATAAAAACATTCAGCACATAGAACCCCATAAGTTCCTTTACTTAATACATAATATGCATTTGTTCTTGTGAAATTACTTTTTGTTCATAAATGCTGCATGATATGAGATTAAATCAATTTTGAATTTCACATATTGATGTTTACTTTAGTTTCTGAGCAACTCCAATGCTTTTCCCTCTATATCATTTGGGGTTCTAGTTTGGAAATGAGAAACTATCAGTAGCTAACTTAAGATAAAAAGAAGTTTGTTGGAAAGATAACTAGCTACTAAAAGAAAAATTAGATTAGAAAATAAGATTTATAAAAATTATCAGGTAAAAGAAAAGTTAGCAATATGAAGTTCAAGAAATTATATCAGTAAAGCAGACCCCTTTCGGAAGCTTTCAGCACCCACACTTCACTGACTGCCCAACATCGCTTCTACTCTAATTTCCACACCATGACTGCTGTTAGACTTGTTTTCTCAGCTGGCCATTTACTTTTAAGCTATTTCCCCGGTATTCAAAGGGGCAATATAAGCAGGTCATATGTTCACTTCTAGTTCTGAAGGACATAAAAAGAGAAAACATGTGATCTCCTCTTCTCCTACATATAGGTGAAAGAATTCAGAATTTAAAAAAAGGGAGATAATACTAAAATATGTAGTATGTTCACATGTTAAGTAATAAAAATCAAACATTGATTTTAATAATCCAAATAAAACATCCGCCCATATATAAACTTTCAAATTAAAATATCACCCCTAACAAGCATAAAACAACTATCCTTTTTGATAAAATTCATGCATGCATGACCATGTGATACAAAGAGAGGCAAGCTACATTATACTACTCCAAGGCTCAAATATCTTGGTGTTGTCCATTTTTCTCTATTTCTGATCTGATGTTATCTAAATAATATCTCATGTACAAGATAAATTACCTATAATCTCAGTGTGTGTGTGTGTACATATATATATATATATATATATATATATATCACTTAAAAATAATCAAAATAGTTATACTGTTTACTGTAAGAAATTGTAAAAGAAAAATATGTGTGGGTATAGATATGTGTGTGGGTGGGGTATGGCAAATGTTTTTAGGAAAAAATAATTCTTCATTTCTACAACTGATAACTATATTGTTATTGGAATTCATAGCTTTTATCCTCCATTAGTCAGACATCAGTTGTAAACAGTATCATGTTAGGTACAGCATGCCCTATTTTCTTTCACTTCAATTTATAATTCAACTGGCCTGATTCTTAAGTTCTCTTTTGTAACATAAACCTCCTTTAGGAAAGCTCTGTGACCATTTATTCGTGTTTTACATTGTTGCAAAAATCTTCTAAGACTATTTAGTCTTTAGATCTTAGATGAAAAAGATCATTAAAATGTGCCCAAAGAAAAATTTGGCTCTGTTTGAACTCCCTCCCCTATTTCCAATTTTTGGAAAGCAACCTAATCACCATCAAAATTACCACTTTTTGCCACAGTTTCTAGCAGGAACCACAAAAGACATGTAGGTGTCTCATCTTCTAATTCAAAGATATCACAAGATTTTAGTGGGTTGTGACCCACTAAAATCATTACATTACACAAGACGACAATCATGAAAATAGTAAGCAAATGGCTTTTTAATAGATGCTTAAAAGTAACCATGGGCTCGGCGCCTGTGGCTCAATTGGCTAAGGCGCCAGCCACGTACACCTAAGGTGGCAGGTTCGAATCCCCAGCCCGGGCCCGTCAAACAACAATGATGGCTGCAACCAAAAAATGGCCAGGTGTTGTGGCGGGTGCCTATGGTCTCAGCTACTTGGGAGGCGGAGGCAGGAGACTCGCTTGAGCCCAGGAGTTGGAGGTTGCTATGAGCTGTGATGCCATGGCACTCTACCCGGGGGATAGCTTGAGGCTCTGTCTCAAAAAAAAAAAAAAGTAACCATGGAAGGTACCACCTCTTATTTCTATTTACTGACTTCCAGACTTGTGCAGAATATATTTTGTACCTAACAGGTTACTGTTTACAAGTGGTGTCTGACTAATGAAACTAATGATCCCCTTTGCCATCAGCCTACTGAAGTCCTTACTTTGCTATGAAACAAATTCCTTTGTCAGAAGCAATACTCTAGCAACAGCAAAGTGCTTTGTTATAATGTGCTAAGTGCACAGATGATGGTCCTGACAGAGTCATAAAGGTAGGGAAAGTGTTTTTGAAGAGGAAATGAATAGATATTTGAGTTATCAAACTGGTACTCTCTTCAAGTTGAAAAAGTAGATAAATACAGTATGATTTACCTGTCTATACACTGCTTATTTCTGATAGTAAATGAGTGCTCAATAGTGGCAATGACTAAAATAGCTTTAGTAATGGGAAGTCCAAGCCACTGATTTTACACATAGCCTCTTATTTACAAAATATCCTCTTTACCAGGTCTTTGTAGAAGTGCTATAATGGCAGATAAAAGGCGTTTTACCAAAATGTTTAGCTTAAGTAGTAAGCCTTGCTGATTATTAAAATTACCTTTGCCACAGTGGCCTTTCAGTCAGCATTCACGCGTGACACAATTTTTTTTATGTTAATATGTTGAACTATTACACAAGATCTCTCTCAGAAAGAGCCATCCTCTTTTTCCCTAGTTGTTCAATTATTATTATTTTTTTTCATTTCCTTGACCACCTAAGCAAACTGATAATCCTTGCTATGAATCCTGGGATACCCTTATCTCATGCAGTATCTCTTACCAGCGTGGAATGTGAGATATATCACTCTAAGGAATCTGTCCTGTTAAATAATTCCTATTCTCAGGGTCTTCAGAACTACTCCTGAGAAAGCTATACTGTGACCACAACCTGTTTTTGTTTTTTTTTTCAGTTTTACTGGTGTACCAGACAGATTCATTAATAAAATGTTATTTTATTCGTCAGATGAGCAAAGAGTAACTCTGAATGAGAAAAGTGTATGATAAAGGAGCAGTTACAAAGTAGGAATAATTATAGTGGGAGGTTAGTGACTTGATCTATGACGTACGCCTAAAATTCTGTCAATTAATCAAAAGCAATTTGTAAAGAATATCTAGGATCATCTAATAATGTGATAATCTTTTGTCTTAGTCCATTTGTGCTGCTATCAAGGAATACCTAAGGCTGGGTAATTTATAAAGAAAAGAGGCTTATTTGTCTTATGACCGCACAGGCTGTACAAGAAGCAGGGCACTAAATTCTGGTGAGGGCCTCCAGCTGCTTCCACTGCTATGCACAGACATCACAGGGTGAGAGAAGGCAAGAAAGAATGGGAGGGGAGAAAGAGGGGATGCCAGGCTCTTTTTCACAATCACCTTTTGTGGGAACTAATAGAGCATGAACTTACTCATTACCTTCAGGATGGCACCAAGTCATTCATGAAGGATTCACCTCCCTGACCCAAACAGCTCATTACGCCTCATCACCAAACATGGATATCAACCTTCAACATGAGTTTTGGAGAGGACAAACAAAGCAAACTACAGCACCATTCAAGGTTTCAGATCTTGTATTGTTCATTCCCAAGTTATTTCCAAAAATGATGTTTACATATGAAAGTTTAACACAATCTTATTTCAAAACTACAAAGTCTGTACTATGATTTCTAATTTCTGTAGAACTTTCTGAAATGTAATCAATGTTTAAGTGATAACTAAATAGTTATCACTTTAACTAGTTTGTTAAAGAAACAAACAACAGAAAAACCTCATTATCTTAAAGGGTTAACTGGAGAAACTTCTCTTTCTGTGACTCTCATTGAATCTGGGCTGTCTTTCAGATCACAAAGTAAATAAATTGAGTCAAACCTCTTGTATCCTAATTTTTAGTTGTACAGAGAAAATGAATGTAGCAATTTTTTCCATGATGTGGACGAATCACATAATTTTTCCTGAAATGATGTTTTACATATCTTATGAAATGTATTACTCAATCTTTGTCAAATGTATTACCATATCATTTAGATTATTTATTAACTTGAAGTCTACTGTCCTATCAAGATGATATTATTATCATAATGAGTCCTAGTGTTGATAAACTTGGGAAAAGGGAGATAGCTAAGATTCCTAATGGTTAAGAAAATGATACCAAGCTTGATAAATGACTTATCCCTTACAAATATTTGAGCATATAACATATTAGGTTAAAGAAAACTGATTGAGATTTTTTATGTTTATAAGCATAAAGGCAAAAATATTACCATGTCAACAATGCTAAATAAATTGACAGGAAATGAATTGATTTGCTCTGTAAACACTTTATCTAGAACAGAAGCAATGATTTTTGGTTAATGTACATTCATTATGCAAGATTTCTCAGTTTTCAGTTTAGATTAAACTGATATAATATGGCTTGCAATAGGAATTACTATCCTTATATATCAGAATCCTTTAAAATCTTATGATTTGAACAAAGATATGTAATTGCTTTTAATGGACTATTTTGATAGTCATTAAGAACTGGTATTATTTTAAAGTCTTTATTTATATATATATGCATACTTATTTGTTTATACATCTTATATACACACATACACTACTTGATGATTAATATAAGGCAGTATTTTCAATCTGAACATAAACACTATATATTTTAGGATTCATACATGACTAGATAACTTTAGGACAGATGAAATATAATCAAAATAAATGTATGTGATTGACAGACTGAAGGCTTACTGAAAATATTTCATCTTTAGGGGAAATTAAGAATTAGAGACAAATAAGTTGGATTTTTAAAGAGTCAAGGGATTTCTGCTTCCAGTAATGATTCACTAGATGGTTTGGAATAATGTTTCACTGAGAACACTGCTAGTCAAAGTAAATAAAAATGCATCAGACAAGAGCAAAGTAGTAAGGGATTGTGAACTCAGAGTCTAGGAGAGAAGATTAACTGGGTGAAATAGACATTGGGACCTTTCTCTTGTAGAAGAGTTGATTGATTTTGGAAGCAATAGCTGAGAGGTTGAGAAGCTGAGCAAAGCTTTCCACAGACTCCTGAGTCTAGAGGGACAAACTTGGAGTTCAAGGCCATCTGAAAAAATTCCATAGGATTTGGAAAGGGTCCTGAAACAGCTATAAAGATGGAATAAAAGCAAACTGGAAAGAGACAAGACTTCACCAAAACAGAAAACAGTTTCACTTCACCTCAGTTTCATAATAATGCCAGAGGCAAAGATAAATTATCTCTAAGTGAAGATTGCATGATGCAGCCATAAATTATCTAATGGAATATGGCCAACAATCATAAAAAATGCAGCATACAAGTAACAAAATATGAATAAAAATGACCTGGAAATAGGTGCTAATCCTAGAGGATGCAGAGTTACTACTCACACATTTTTAAAATAAGCAATAATTAGTGCATTTAGTAAGCTAAAAGGCATTAAATGACAATATTGTCAGAAAACCAGAATTTAGTTGATAAGGCAATAAATGTCACATGTAGAAGTAAGACTACTAAGTGAAATTAAGAATTCAGTAAACACATTAACATCAGATTAGATAATAGTGAAAAGAGCATTATTGAACTAGAAGATAAGCCAGAAAAAAATAAATATTCAAAAAGGAATACAAGATACATGTCAAAATTAAGAAAGATGTCTAAGAGTATAATGTGCTTGCAGACTAATAAATTAATCTGCCAGAATTTCATAGATGCTTTCAGATAACATGAGATTTCTGAGTCGAACCCAGAGAACTTTATAGAAGAGCAGAGGAGGCAGAATGAACTTCATATTCATGTACGAGGTGGTGCCTCCCAACCCACAAATTCCTGGGGTGCAACCAGGTAAATGCTGCACACACAATTAATATGTTTCACAGCCGGAAAGCCCCAAACTTAGAAAATCTTCATTCCTATAAGGAAACTGCAAGCAAACTTGCCCAAACTTTTCTCTAGAGAAATATATCATTATTTTTATTATGCTGACAGAAAACAAATCATTATTTTCTCTTGATGGAATATACTATTTTTTATCTTCTAAAGTTATTTACTATGTAAACTTCCTTAAAAATATAACTGAAAATCTATTTCAAGGTATGGAGAAACACCAGGAAGAATTTCCCGCTAGCAATAAGTACATAGCCACAATTTCTATATCATAACTTTTGCTAAAGTTTTCCAGGAATACTTCACGTCACCATCCACTTTGATTAATGCTACTATCAACAGATTTCTACACAGGAGAATGAACCAACTACGGGTGCCAATCAGCAGTATTTATAGTAATAATTTCCCAATTTGAAACTACTCCAATGCTGACCAATAGTAGAAAAGTTAGTAAATTGTGGTGTACTTACACACTGAATACTAGTATGATTGTACAAATTATAACTATCTGCATTAATACAAATGAACCTCAGAAAATAATTTTAAGTGTACAAAAGGCAAACAAAGGGATTATGTACTATTATTCAATTTACATGAAGTCTACAATAAGAATTACAAACTGAGTTAGAAGTTATAGATTTTTAGTCACTGGGAAGAATCATCAGGTGCTATGGGGGATCACTGCATACTGTTCATATTGTATTATTAAGTGTGTAAATATTTCATAGAGTCGCTCTTCTAAAATTTGCATACTTCAACAAGGTGTCCAAAAATACTTGATAACTTTTATTACTTTAACAAAGTGAGGTTAGAAGAGAAACAATCACGATAGTTTCTTCAGCAATACAGATAAGGGATTTGATGGTACCCAATATTTATAAGTGATTAAAATTCTCAGAAATTTTACTGTGAAAATTCCATCTCAAACAAAAGGTATACATAGAAAACCTATAGTAAACATACTCGACGTAAAATGTCAAACACTTTCTGAGATCAGAATTGAGAAAAGGTTACCAGTTTTCACTACTTTCATTCAGTAGTCCATTAAATATTTTAGCAAATAAATAAGACAAACACTTTAAATATTATAAGAATCAAAAATAAAGCATACTCACAGGAGACATAATTACATATGTGCCATATCAAAAGAGGCTGCAAATAAATGAGAATTTTTTTTTTAATATGAAACCCTTCACGAATTTCAGTGTCATCCTTGCCCAAGGGCCGTGCTAATCTCTGTATGGTTCCAATTCTAGGA
Organism: Galagoides demidoff; assembly: GCA_963574575.1. Lineage (NCBI taxonomy): Eukaryota > Metazoa > Chordata > Mammalia > Primates > Galagidae > Galagoides > Galagoides demidoff. The sequence continues at coordinate 28,590 of CAUYQV010002151.1, read as the reverse complement.
TATGTGCTGTTGAAGCCTTAACAAGTGAATTTAGCAATGTGTTTGGATATGAGATGGATATTCAAAAATCAATATGCAAATGCAACATGCAAAATCAATTGTATTCATATGAAATGGAATATAAATTATAAAAAGAAATAAAATATTTGAAATAAAATTAAAGACATATACATCTAAGAATTCGCTCAAAATGTATGTACACAATCTATATTGTTGAGTTAAACTGAAGATGATAACGACGTGACATAAACATGAACTGGAGGACTGCAAATGGTTAAAATATGCATTTTACAAATAACCTATAAAGTAAAGGAAAAACAAGGCTATATATTGAGTAAATTGATAAGTTGATTGTAAAACGTGCATGAAAATGACCAAGAATAAAAAAAAGATTTAAAGATTGTCCTAGTCCATTCTCTGTTGCTTACAGAATACCTGAAAGTGGGTAATTGACAAATAAAACTAATTTATTCCTTATATTTAGGAAGGTTGAGAAGTCCAGAGTTTAGGGTGTATAAGTGAGGACTGGGGTGTCTCTGTGCAGTGCCTAGCAATTGCAGAACATCCTGGTAAGAGCATGATAGATAAATCCCTCCATTTCTTATAAAACCCTCACTGCCATGCCCCTAGTAGTCTATTATTCTACTAGTCTGTTAATAAATTAATTGAATTAATCCATTCCTACGAGTACTGCTTTTCAAAGGTACACCTCTCAATATTGCCACGTTATAGATTAGAGATCAGTTTGGGGGGAATAAACGTTTAAACTGCAACAAAACTGAATAATGAGGAATAATTAATTCTATTACGTATAATGAATTGTTATAAAATGGGCCCCATAAAGTTTGTGTTGCATTCGCTAAGGATAGACAAGGAGACCAATGAATCAGAGGAGTAAGTTCAGAAAGAGACCCACTTCATTCAATGCAAAGGTAATATATTGTAGAGTGCTGAGGAAAAGTCATTTCACTATAGATGGTGCTGAGTCAATTATATAGACTTACATTAAAAAATGAAAAGTTTATCTATCTCACACCATTTTCATGAAATATTAATGTTTCCTTTCTTATTACTATTGTATCTCTCAATGTGAAAGTTAAGCCAGTAAATCTTCCATAGCAGGCATTATATTATGAACTTGGCACATTGCTTAACCAAGAGTTAGAAAGTTGCCAATATAAAAATAAAGATCAATAATTGCACTACATTAAAACCAGCAACTTTTCCATTGAAATAAAAACAAAAAAATGCATGTAAAAGCAAGGCAAAGAGGAGAGAACCTGTGTGCATCGCATATAATTGTTAGGTGCTTATATCCAGAATATAGCATGGATTCTTCCCAATCAATAATAAAAGGACACCTTAAAAATCAAATAAGTGCTTCAGGAAAAAGAGGATTTAAAAATGTTGAAGGCCACTAATTTTCAAGGCAAACTAAAAGAAGCCTTATCACTATTACTGGCAGTGGTGTGCAATTTCTACACAAAGTAAACCAATGCCTTAGTTCTCCAAAGAAGCATTATCCTCAGGGCAGGCATTAGGAAAAATATATGTTCCTGCAGTGGAATTTTTCTTCAACAGATCTAAAGTTTCCATTGACAAAACCTTACTCAAGCAAGCCTGAGTTATTAACAACAGCTGTCATGGAGTACCATGAGAATCATGGAATGCTTGGGAAAGACCCAGAGAAGCTCCAGAACAATCCATGTGCAAAATGGCAGGAATTTTGTTGGAACAGAATTTTTCAAAGAACAAGGAGAGGTGGCTATATGATTGTTATGGTGACTTTCTTTTATGATCACTCTGGGACAGTAACAAAATACTTTCAAAACAAGTAGATATCAATCAAGTCATATCGACTATAACTCAAAGAAAATTAAATAGCTGTATTTTATTATGAAAATCTCACTATTTTCTAGCTCCTAGCTTTGCTTTCATTTAGCCAGCTGACTCAAATTTGAAATGAGCACTTGGGAAAATCTGCACCCCATGAGGTAAACTAGACTCACATTACAAGTCATAATTTTTGCTTATTCTGATTGTTTTCTGCAAATACCTTTGGCTGTTTAATGTACTACCTCAGGAAGACTGAATACCCCAAAGTCCTTTAATCATCTTATTTTGACTATCCTACAGAAAAACTACTGAATTTTGAGATAGTAGCTGTATATTTAAATCAAGAATAAATTAATACTTACAAGGCTTAAAGGAAGTATTTTTATTTTCTTTGCTGTAAGTGAAACAAGAATTATTTTCTAGGAGATGCCACTTAATGTCAATGTAAAGATGTTAGTCTACAATACACATAAAGGGTACCATTTCAACTGCTAGCATTAATGACAAGCTGGGATATGGTGTAATTCTAAAATCAGACATCTCAAATAAAATTATACAATTGGAAGAGGAGCATAAAAATAATACACACTAAAAAAATTATGAGTTGGGGGCGGCTCCCTGTGGCTTAAAGGAGTAGGGTGCTGGCCCCATATGCTGGAGGTGGCAGGTTCAAATCCAGCCTCAGCCAAAAAAAAAAAAAAAATTATGAGTTGTAGCAATTTAACATAATCATTTTGGAAACTGAAGGTGGGATCTGAAGGAAGCCCCAGACTCCTGAGTTTGTAAGAGCATATGTTGGGATTTTTTCTGGCTTCAACTTTATCTTTTCATAACCCTAAAATGACCTGGAAATAGCTCAACTTTTCTCCATAATTCATACGTTCTTCCCAGTGGAATAGCGCTTTTACCATAAATCTGAGTTTCTCCTCTATGACTATTGAACCTCATCTACCGTCCCTCAATCTCCTTAAACAGATGACAGTTTTTCCATCATGGGATTTCTGATCTGTGGTCCATCAACTCCCCCAAGGGATGGTGCTAGCCAGTTCTTACTCTCAGGACTTTCTCCAAAGGCAACAAGACTGATGTGAATATTAAGTAAAGTAGAAAAGAAACAAGGATAAGCATCTGAAATAAAAATACTTTAGAATCCGGTACAGGGTAGAGGGTGGCTTTGCAAATATAAAGAAGTAAAATGTTGCTTCACTTCTAATAAAATGGAAATGTAAAACCTCATTACACTATTGAAAACTTATTTCTGGAAAACCAATTTTGGAATTTTCATACATTTTAATTAATATGAATGAAATAAAGGTTGAAATGAAGTTTCTGCCCATCTGAGCAAATTAATGTTTAGGTAATTGAATAAATAATTAATACTGAAAATGAATTTTCTGCCAATGTAAGTAAATCTACAAGTCATTCTAAATAATCCCCATCATCCTGCACTAATTTCATAAACATGTCCAATTGACTGATTTGATTATATAGTTTTTGCTCTCATCATTTCTAATATGTTTGATTTTAATGAAAAATAAATTAAATGGTTCATTGAAATACATATTTACTGGGTCAGAGTGGAGTTATTTTCTTTCTGCTAAGAAACGCAGGAATAAATGCAGACCACTCAAATGGGAAGCAGTGAAAACTATGCAGAACTTGCCATGAGACAGAGCCATCTACCACTAGTTGAGTTTGGCACAAACTCAGGCTGGCAGAGAAGTATAAAAGGTTTGCAGAGGATAAAAGGAACAGCTTTAAATATGCCCTGATAGGAGGTTGTTAGCAAGGGGAAGTTGTTGGTGACTAACTGGAAGCATGGCATCCTGTCTGAGAGAAGGGGAACACACAGTTGGCTTTCTCTGATTGGTCCTAACTTGGAAGTGGGAGTGAGAAGGGAGGCAGAAATCAAGAAAGCTGAAAGTTATTGATTATCCCTGATTATTTCTGGCCAATTGCTGCAATCCTGCAGAAGTTGAGATTTGGCTTACTGGGGTACAGATTGTAGGACAGAATTTTGTGGATCAGAGTTTTATTTTTGTATGGGATCTGGACGTTATCATTATCCATTTGTATATTCAGTTTCTAAGAGAAACATACTAATATAATGAATCTTGAGGTTTCCTCTATCAGATGTATTTTCTTTTTAATTTTTTTCTTTTTCATTGTTATGGATGCATAATAGTTGTGCATATTTATGGGGCACATGTGAAGTTTTCCTACAGACATAAAATGTTTAAGGACAAAAATCAATGTAATTGCGATATCCATCACCTCAAGCATTTATCTTTCTTTTGGTTAGCAATGTGACCAAAAGCTTGTTAGACATTCTAGAAGCTGAACAAAGAATGAGAACAAGTGGGTTGAGGAGAAAGGAAAGAAGGGTTGTTAATTTGCTAATAAATGAGAATGGCGGACTCTCCTTCTGAGGAGGTTGGGTTCTTTAACCAGTACACAGTCTCTTAGTTGAATTGTGTCTTCATGACCTATGTCACATGCTATTCCTGTGGACACCTGTTGGTTCATTTGTTCCTCGTCTGATCTAATCCTGTGGTTTCCCTGTCATTTTTCTTATGACCCCTCATGCATCCCTGGCCCCAACTAGTGCAATCACATCTGCAGGTTAAGTTTCTTGGCTTTGTTACTGTAAGATTACAACCACCCCCTGGTTTAATTTTTAATCCTATCACAGTAACATTCCAATTTCACTCTCTTACTTAGGTATGTTAATACTTCAAATATATCATTTTTTTCAAGATATTTAACTCACCTTACATGGATAACATTTAGATATAGAGAGAGATATGTTAAGTTTCCAACTATAGTTAACCGTTTCATACAAATTTTATTCATTTTCACGTGACTGAGAGGAGCCTCATATGTACAGCCGAAAATGAAATGCCATTTCACGGTGGACAGAAAAGTGGTCTTGACAGATCTGTATGCACGAACTTGACTTCTAGAGCAATAAACACCCATGAGAAAGCAGTGTTTTCCCATCGTTTATAATATGTATTGTAAATAAGCCTTCAGGAATCTCGACCCAGTGGTGTTTTTGGTGAATTTCCAAATTTAAAGATGCCCTGGCCCTGCCTCTGAGAAAACGCAGAGAGCTGTTTGGCCTTAAAACAAACCTGGGAAGTGGACTAGGAAAGCCTACAGCTCCAATTCAGACTTGGTCGAAAAATAATACTCAAGTTCCTGCCCCAGGCTGTTGGATCCAGAGGCAGCAGAGTGAAGGAAGTAGTTTTGTGAAAGAATTTAATAAGAGTCATCTCATGCCTCTAGGGTGGAGGACAGATGGGGCAGGTACAGCCGTAGGTTTTTGTCAGGGGCCTTTCCTGAGAAAGCTCCTAATTTGCTGAGAGTTTTAGTAGTTGCCTTTTTTGCCAATGCTTTTCCAGCATCTATTAAATTGATCATATATTCTTTTTCTTCTTTATAAAATGAGTGGGAAAAACTTTCTTCTTTCCAATGCCTTTACTTTGAAAACGTTGTAGGATTGGTGCCCTGGAGTTTTGTTTAAGGTAAAGTTTTTGAAAATGAATTCAATCTTTTAATACATATAGGATAGTTAATGTTTTTACATTGAATCTCAAACTGTTTTTGATGTATTTTTATAAGATTTGTTCACTGAATAGAACTTTCTGAGTGTATTGCCATGTTTATCTATATGTATGTATGCACATACTGATACACATCTATATGTTCTATAATTATGTTAATGTACATGAGCTCTATAATTACAGGCTGTCTCCCTTCTTATCCTTCCTTTCCTTTTCTCTTTCCCTCCCCTCTTTCTTTTCCTTCCCCCATTCTTTCCTTCCTCCTTCCTTTTCTTTCCCTCAGGAGTGTCTTCCTCAAATACTTACAAATCATTTCTTTGGAATATAATCATTAAGGAAGATAACGTCCCTATCTCACAGTTTCTGCGAGAGGGTAGATACCTGACTGTAGTGAGCACAAAAAACATGTTCTGTCATAAGGATTGGAGTTTATTTCTTCTTTTGGATAACATCGATGAACAGGTTATTACCTGAATTTAAGTTTAAAATGTGTGACAAATCATGCCTGAAGCTATCTTACTGGATGAATGGCTATTGTTTATTTTGAATACATACATATATATATATACACACATAAATATGTATATATATACACATACATATATACTGTATACAAATATGTATGTATATACACATACATATGTACTGTATATGTGTATGTGTGTGTATATATATATGTTGACTTATATGTTCTCAAAATATATATCTGTTGGTTTTTATGTGTTTGGCTATATAAAGGGTAAGTATTCTTAATGTCTTGGCAAACTCTTTGATGAATTGTCTGTGATATATAGCACATTCTGAATTAATACTTTATTCAATGGTAAATTTGGGGGTGATATTTCTTGGAATGGTTTTCTGGGTTGGGAGGTAATTTTGATTTTAGTTATGGTACCCTAACATTTATATTTTGTTCACACTCATTTTGAGTCATTTTAAGTCCTTTTGCATTTTATTCTTTAGTGTATGTATTATTTAAAGGTATGTTTCTTCATTTCTAAATACTTGGGCTTATTTATTTTTTCTGTTTACGTATATATTACTAAGATAAAAATTCTAAGTCTTATTACAGTATGTCTATATTGACATTTCATATCTGTTATATTGTACAAAATAGGATATAAAATCTTGACTTAGAAGTTCAATTTTGTCATTGCAGTTAACATCTCTAAGCCTTCATTAATTATCTATAATATCAATGTTAAAAATGCAGAATTAATTGGTTTGTTTGAAAAAAATAAATGAATGTGTGCTTATGTATGTGTATGTGTGTTATGTGGATTGAAGCAAAAGTTAAATTATCAGCATATTTATATATTGTTATTTTATTTGTGAATAAAAAATTGACCAAAGGCTCAGTGCCCTTAGTTCAGTGATTAGGGCACTGGCCACATACACCAAGGCAGGCAGGTTTGAATCTGGCCTGGGGCATGATAAACAACAATGACAACTGCAACAAAAAAATAGCCAGCCATTGTGGTGGGTGGCTGTAGCCCCAGCTACTAGGAGGCTGAGGCAAGAGAATCACTTAAGCCCAAGAGTTTGAGATTGCTGTGAGCTGTGATGTCGTGGTACTCTACCAAGGATGATTTAGTGAGACTCTGTCTCAAAATAATAATAATAATAATTGACTAAAATTTGTGTAAGTAGTAGGTAACAGGCATTAGTTAGCCATATTGTGAAATAACTTAACATTCTGCAGCCTTTTTAATCTGTGATTCTCAAATTTTAGTGTTCATAGGAATTGTTAGTGTCCTTAAAAAATGAAATTCAGGTCCAAATTTCATTCATAAATATTCTGATGAGACTCATAAATCTGTCTTCTAAATAGGCACCAATATGAGTCATAATCAGGTGGTCTATTGACCATCCTTTGGGAAAAATTGCTGTCCAATCTATGTTTTTGTACATGTTAAATTAGGGCATGATTAGCCCTAATAGGCATATACAATCTCCTCTTCTGCTCCACCTTTAGAAAGAAATAAATGTAATACATTTGTTTTTGTTATACGATTGTTGAGTGTATCTGTAATACCCACAAGGCTTTCTGAATGTCATGCATTTGGTATCAAAACTTCCTTAAAGGTTATTATGTGTATTTTCTACATAAATAAATGGGTTATGCAGGTTCTTAAGTACCCCTTAATTAAACATGCACCCTAAACTCCAATTATTTCCCTCACATCTTGTTTGGATTTGATTAATATCTATTCTAATCCTACAAAGTAATTTCCAGGCTCTGCTAAATTATTGTACTATAAATAAGAAATCATCATTTAAACTTCAACATTCTCTTTTCAAAGATTATGACACTCAGGTTTGATGGTATTACTACAGAAATGTCAGCTCAATTATTTTTAGAGTAATTACCTTCATTACATACAGAAAGTACACAGATAAAAAATTCAGTTTCTTGATTCTAAAATAGCTTCAATAGCAATCAACTCTTAATTGAAAGAGGCTCACACCTGCTACCTTTATCCTTTGTCACTCTCTTATGGAAGGATTTACTATCACAGAATCTAAACAATTACCAAATATCAGCATAGGACTGATTGCTAAACATCAACAAATACATCCGGAATGTACTAGATTCAAATTATTTCGCATTATTTCTTATAATTGGGAAGTAGTCCTATTTAGGGTTGCTTGTGAGACTATATAATTTGATCAGGAAAAACTATGAAGTAGGACTTAAGTTTTCTTCCAATCATTCTTGTTACATCAGTTCATTGCACTCATAGAACATAGATGTTTTCTGTATCAGCTCCAAACTTTTCTGAGATGAATAAAAATATTCCTCTAGACCAGATAAATTTAAATTCTGATAGGTTTGTGTGATTTTACAGGTATGTAATTTTTTAAGGTCATGAAAATAATAATACACAGTATAAGGAGCAAAAAGAAAAATTAGGTTTAGTTGCTAGAAAGACCAAGAGAGAGGATTAAGGTACTCACACACAGAAAAAATTAGGGGAAAAGAATGAAGCTCAGAATAATGACTATGTTACCCCTGAGAATACCTGGGGGACCTCAGGTATTGACATCATTAGAGAGTTGACATTTCACATTCAATTAAACAAAGCAAGGATATACAATAGTTTCACTCCCTGAAATATGCTTGAACCATATTATTTGTGTAAGGAATTAATATCTGAGATATTTTGCATGAAGAAGAGTTGATAGTATTTCTTTCCTTTTAAAAATAAGACTTACTTAGTAATTGTACAATAATCTGAACTTGCTGTGGGTATGTATGTGTATATATACATACCCCAACCTGGGACATATGTATATGCATATATATATACACATACCAAAAGTTTAGATTATTTCTTTTATAATTATTGCATAATTATTTGCATAGTAAAATTAAATGTCTTCTTTATCAAAGAAAGATTAGCGGAAACAGTACTAAATATACTTTGATTTTTTTGAATTGTACTAAGAACACTCAATGCAAGATCTACACTGTTAAGAATGTTCTAAGCATATAACCCAGTATTTTTAACTATAAGCACAATACTGTACCACAGATATCTAGAACATCTTCATTCTGAATAACTGAAATTTTATACGTATTACATAGCTACTCCCCAGGTTCCCCTGCCTTCAGACCCTAGAAATCACTATTTTACTCTATGCTACTATAAATTTGACTGTTTTAGATACCTTATACAAGTGAAGTCATACAATATTTGTTCTGTCACCTGTTGATGTCATGTAATGCAACTCATGATTCATTGTTGTATTATGTGGTAGGATTTCTTTCCTTTTAAAGGTTCAATACTATCACATGGTGGGATACCATGCCACATCCATTAGTATGCATATTATCAAAAAAGTATTGGTGAGAATGTGAAATAAATGTTAATATTTGTATACTGTTAGTGATAATTAAAATGGTATAGAGAAAAACAGTGTAGAAGTCCCTCAAAAAATTAGAATAATAATTGTCATATGATCCAGCAATCTCACATCTGGGTATTTATCCAACAGAATTGAAACTAGAACATCAAAAATATATTTGTGATCCTATGTACATTGCAGCATTATTTAGAGCTGTTAAGATGTGGAAACAAACTAAATGTCCATCAATGGTTGAATGGAGAAAATATGCCTTTTGAAAAACTTAAAACAATGAAGCATTATTACCATAAATATTGGAAAGATTTTTTTTTCATAATTTCTTATTCTGTAATTTAAGTTAAGCAGTTTGAATAAGTTACTAGTCCAGACCTCAGCATTTTTTTTGTTTCTATTGTCTTGATCAAACATTTTTTAGTATAATCATATATCTAAGTAACATATGCTTTTGTAAGAAAAACTTGTTTTGAAATAGGCAATGTCCCCAGTACTGCAAATTCAAAATTACTGTATGTATCTCATGAATTATTTTAATAACAATGACTTATCAACAAAGAAAGTTCCCAATTTTCCCAGTTAAATTTTAGGCAGGTAAGTCCATAAGACAAATATCTTCTTACAATACTCAATTTAATATTTTATCACATATTTAAATTTTAATTATATATTAGCATGAATGATAAAATTAATATATCTAATTTAAAACATCCCTTTTCTTACAATATATTCAAATGGTATCTGGCTTTTTTTCCATATAAATATTCTTATATATTATACAAATATATGTTATTATTGATTTAATTTTGTAATCTTGATGAACTACTTGTTACAAGACAAAACACTCATTTTTTAGACAGTAATATACACATATGCTTACTATAAAGCTTTTAGAGACCTGGGAGTTTTATTGATAATATGAATACTTTTATTTTTATTCATATACATTATTTATGATGTGGTTTACCTTGATTAATTTTATTCTTACTTTCTTTGAGATTAATATATATTACTTTTTTCATTCTGCTATAACTTATTAAGTTGTAATGTATTATTCTGTTAGGATATTGATTTTCTTGCTACCTGTAGCAAACTAAAATATATTTACAATTGTTTGTTCCAATACGAGCAACACACTTGGACCAATTTTTATAAGTCATTTGAAAAGGTTGCAGGGTGTACGTGGAAGTGTCTAAGGGAAGAGTCACGTCTTGATGTGCTTGTATTACTAGTAATAATGATTTTATAAGTTGAAACCAATATTCAGTTATTAGTTGTATGTAGATTAGGAATTGAATTAGGAATATGATTACATAGAATAGACAAAGAAAACAGAAACAGGAGAAAAATGATTCAGGAAAGCCCTAATTTTAGTGCAAAGTCCTGTGGAAGGCCTGTACCTTTAAAACTCTGAAAGCTGTTTTGCTGGAACTTCCCCTCCCCTGCTTGCAGAGGTTTTCTGCTTCAGTGGGGTAGCTCTATCCAGGAGAGTGATTTTGGTAGTTGAAAATGTAGAATGTTTAACCTTTGTTGAACAAAGCAAGAATTTCTCCATACTGGATAAGGAGATAAAACATAACAAGGTTCCTTTGCAACCTTGTTATGGCCAGAGAAGTCAGTCTGTCTGGACATAAGGTTTCTGAGTGTTAATGATCACTTTTGTGATTTATGTGCATGGCCTAACTGGGGACTTCTCTGACATCCTGCTCCTGGACTGTTTTCACTGTTACATAATCTGTTTGTGTTAAGATCATAAACATCTTAAAGCAATAAAAGTAACAAATCTGGGGAAGAGACAAGATGGCCTACTGAAACCAGCTTTCAGTAGAGGTTCCCATCCAGAGTGAGAAATAATGGCCAGAACCAACACAATAAAGTGGAAGATCAGGAGCTGAGCTGAAAGAGAGGTTTGATAGGTTCGGGTTACCCCTGATGAGGCAAGCTGGGATGCCAAGGCAACAAATTTCAGGTACAAAACCCATCCAAAGAGGACAGGAATCCTTCCTCTTCTCCCACCCCCAGGAGAGCAGCTTGAGGCTAGTAGAGAACAGAGGACATTATGTTTCACCAAAGGGGAGATAGCAACTAAGGGCCAGGACTCCCTCCACAGAAAGATATCAAGGCAAGCCCAGGCAGTCTGTTGCCTAGGACAAAAGTTGATGTACTATTCTTCTTACCTTCCTGAACTCCCACTCCAGCCTTTCTCCTTCTCCTGGTGGTCTGGAGGACTACCTCTGCAGAATCCAGAGTGTCTGGCAGATTTTTGCTATGGTGGGGAATCTCTTGGCCTATGGGGCAGTTGCACTGAAACTATAACTTTAATAAAGGTGGGGAGTTACAAGGGGAGAGAAACTTTCCCCGTGTTGGAAAAACCATAGTGCAAGACCCACACCACTGACCACTGGACCAAGGCATTACCCACCAGCACCTCACCCATTTCTGCTACCCAGTTGCCCTCTTCCCTGAGACCCATGGCCGGGGGTCGACAACTCTGCCCTCTTCTCCACCAGCTCTTGCCATCTGCCTGGTGGCAAAGCCCTCCAGCTTCCCACCTGGCTCCTGGGACCTTTGCACAGCAGTATCCTAGACTGGTGTCACTACCCTGGACAGTGGCAGTGTCACCCCTGACACTGGTGGCAGCTCTACTCATTGGGATTTGACATCCCAATGGGGTTAAATTTGGGAGCGACACCTTCCCAATTCTGTGGAAGGTGGAGGGAAACTGACCTGACATGTAGGGGTTCCAGAGGTGGAGTGTAGCCAAGGCAGAGGTGTGGTCTCTGACGAAAAGAACCATACCTCTCCACAGGGGTACAGGCATAGATGGAACACTCCCCATTTTCCAATGATCACTGGGGGGAAGCAGGCCTGAACTCTTCCAGTCTGCAGGTTGCATAGTGAGACTGCCTGGTCAGGGATAAATTATCTCCTCTATGACTAAGGGGAAAATCCCAGGTGTACTTGAATATTACAGAGAGCTGGGCTGCAATTCTGCAGGGTAATCAGTGACTGGGGGTGAAAGTGATACAAAGTGGGAAAAGAGCCACCAGACTCCCTGGAATGATTCTTTTGCTGGGTGGGGCTTTCTGCCTCCACAGACCACCAGAGCAAGTCACACTTCAGCTGCCAGTGGACCCCTGCTGTTCAGTTGCTGGAGATCTTTTGAATTCTCCCACTTGATCTGTATTTGTGCTGACCAGGACAATTGGTTTGGAAATCTTGATTTGGGCTGATCACCTGGGGACTCTCCAAGGCTATCCTCTGGTTGTGTTGTAGAGGGAGGGTCTTATTCGCCTCTCCTAGTTATTGCCAGTGGAGGGCAGGGTGTCTTAATTGTTTGTATTCCTCCACAGCTGAGATTTTAACCCAAAGTCATTGATCCACTAGGATTGGTCAGAGTCTAGCTGAATACAAGACAGACCCACTTAGTCCCATCATACCAGGTGGGTGCCCAGAGTGTCAGACTGTAGTACTGAACATGGCTTTAAGAAAGCCATAGGGAAAAAGCCGCAGTCACCAGTCCCAGCACCCTGGTAAAGGGCTGGTTACATTTCAAGGGGCCCTCAATTAAATCCCACCTTACCAGCCTCACTGAACAAATGATGAAAAATAACCATGGGGGTCCCATGGATGAATCAGTGGAAAACCTCAGGCAACATGAATAACCAGAATAGATGGTTATTCATGGCATAAGATTCAAGGTATGACAAAGGAGATGCAATAGAAGATTCCATTCATAAACAAATGGCTGAGATGTAGAAATTGAGTTCAGAATTTGGAAAGGAAATAAGATTAACAGAATTGAAGTAAAATTGGAAGTAGAAGTTCAAGAAGTAATTCAGAAGTTGTCTCAAGAATTAAAAAAATTCAGCATAGCATCCGTGGCTCAAAAGGATAGGGGACCAGACCCATATGCTGGAGGTGGTGGGTTCAAACCCAGCCCTAGCCAAAGACTACAAAAAAAAATAATGAATTCAAAGATAAAATCACCAAAGATTTTGACAAATTGAGGCAAGAATTTGCATCCCTCAAAGACCTGAGAAATACAGTAGAAGCCCTTGGGAATCGGATGGAGGAGTCAGAAGAAAGGATCTCAGACATTGAAGACAAAGCTTTTGAACGCTTGCAAATGCTCAAAGATGAAGAGAAATGGAGAGCAAAGATGGATCATTCCCAGAGAAAGTTGTGGGACCACTCTGAAAAAGCAAACATTTGCTTCATTGTAATTCCTGAAGGTGGTGAGAATGATCTGAAAGGCGCAGATACTCTACTGCAAGAGACTTTAGAGAAAAACTTTCCAAACATTGCAAGAGATACTAAATTCACATAACAGATATCAGAACTCCACACAACTCAATCCAAATAAAACATCTCCTACACACATTGTAATCAACTTTGCCAAAGTTAATATAAAAGAGAAAATCCTACAAGCAGCCAGATGTAAGAAAAACATAACCTGCAAGGAGAAGAATATTAGAATCAATATAGATCTTTCTGCAAAACTTTTCAAGTCAGAAGAGGATGGTTATCAACCTTCATTCTCCTAAAACAAAACAACTTTCAGTCCAGGATCCTGTATCCACTTAAACTGAGTTTCATTTATGATAAAGAAGTCAAATACTTTAATGACATTCATACTTTGAAGAAATTTGCCATAACTAAACACGTTCTTCAAGATATTCTCGGACACATCCTCCATAATGACCACCACAATGCTCTACCACCAAAGTAAACTCACTCAGAAACTATTGATCAAAACCTAACAACTACCACTGGGCAAAAGGATTAAAAACATCCAATGGTCTTTCAAAAACCTTGAACCCAAAATACTACCAGGCTTACCAATAGCCTTAATTAATGTGGATTGCTTAAATTGTCCACTAAGGAGGCACAGGTTGGCTGACTAGATACAAAAACTTAGGCAAGATATCTGCTGCATACAAGAATCTTAAAGGATAAATATAGACTTAGGGTGAAGGGATGGACATCTATAATCCAGGCAAAAGGAAAACAGAAAAAAGCAGAGGTTGTAATTTTATTTGCAGAAACATTAGGCTTTAAAACAACAAAAGTAAGGAAAGACAAGGATGGTCACTTCATATTTGTTAAAGGAAATACTCAGTATGATGAAATAATAATTATTCACATTTATGCACCCAACCAAATACTCCTAATTTATAAGCTAGACACTAAAAGACATGAACAATTTGATATCTTCCAGAACCATAACAGTTGGAGAATTTAACACCCCTTTGGCAGTGTTGGATAGAGCCTCTAAGAAAAAACTAAGAAAAAATATTTTGGACCTAAACTTCCCCATACAACAATTGAATTTAATAGACATCTACAGAACATTTCGTCCTAACAAAACTGAATACACATTCTTCTCATCAGCCTATGGAACATACTCTAAAATTGATCACATCTTAGGTCACAAAGCTAACCTCAACAAATTTAAAAGAATGGAAATTATTTTATGTATTTTCTCAGGTCATCACAGAATAAAAGTTGAACTCACCAATAACAGGAATCTGCATATTCATAAAAAGACATGGAAACTACCTTATACTGAAAGATAGCTGGGTCAAAGATGAGATTAAAAGGAAATTACCAAGTTTTTGGAACAGAATGATAATGAAGACATGAATTATCAGAACCTCTGGGATACTGCAAAGGCAGTCCTAAGTGGGAAATTTATAGTGCTGCAAGCCTTTCTTAAGAGAACAGAAAGAGAGGAAGTCAACAACTTAATGGGACATCTCAAGCAACTTGAAAAGGAAGAAAACCCAGCAGAAGAAAAGAAATAACTTAAATTAGAGGTGAATTAAATGAAATCAAAAACAAAAAAAATTATTTAAAAGATCAATGAATCCAAAGTTGGTTCTTTGAAAAGTTTAACAAAAATGATAAACCCTTGGCTAGCCTAACCAGGAATAGACAATTAAAACCCCTAATTTCATCAATCAGAAATGACAAAGGTGAAATAACATCTGATACCTCAGAAATTAAAAAAAAAAACTTAATGAATACTACATAAATTCTATTCTCAAAAATATGAAAGTTCGATAGAAATTGACCAATACTTGGAAGCATGACACCTTCCTAGACTTACCCAAAAAAGAATCAGAAATGTTGAACAGACCTATATCAAGTACTGAAACAGCATCGACTATACAAAATCTCCCCCCCAAAAAGAGTACAGGACCAGACCGCTTCACATTGGAATTCTACCAAACCTTTAAAGAGGAACTAGTACCTATATTATATAACTTTTTCAAAGCATAGAAAAAGAAAAAATACTTTTCAACACATTCCATGAAGCAAATATCACCCTGATCCCCCAAACAGGGAAAGATCCAACAAGAAAAGAAAATTATAGACCAATATCTCTAATGAATATCAATGCAAAAAATTCAGTAAGATTCTAGCAAACAGAATCCAGCATCACATCAACAAATATACACCATGACCAAGATGGTTTTATACCAGGGTCTCAAAGATAGTTCAATATATGTAAATCTATAAATATAATACATCACATAAACAAAATAAAAAAGACCATATAATTCACTCTATTGATGCAGAAAAAGCTTTAGATAATATCCAGCATCCTTTTATGATCAGAACTCTTAAGAACATAGCGATATAAGGGACATTTCTTTAACTGTTCGAGGCCATCTACTGCAAACCCATAGCCAATATCATATTGAATGGAGTTAAATTGAAATCATTTCCACTCAGATCAAGAACCAGGCAAGGTTTCCCATTGTCTCCACTGCTTTTTAACATTGTAATGGAAGTCTTAGCCATCACAATCAGGCAAGAGAAGGTAATCAAGCATATCCAAATAGGAACAGAGGAGATCAAACTTCCGCTCTTCACAGATGTTATGACTATATCTGGAAAACCCCAAGGGCTCAACTATAAAACTCTTAGAAGGGATCAAGGAATACAGCAATGTGTCTGGTTACGAAATCAATACTCAAATCTGTTGCTTTTATATATACCAACAATAGTCAAGCTGAAAAAACTGTCAAAGTCTCTATTCTTTAACAGTAGTGCCAAAGAAGATGAAATATTTGGGAGTTTACCTAACAAAGGATGTGAAAGATCTTTATAAAGAGAACTATGAAACTCTGAGAGAAGAAATGGCTGAAGATGTTAACAAATGGAAAAACATGCCATGCTCATGGCTGGGAACAATCAATATTGTTAAAATGTCCATACTACCCAAAGCAATATACAATTTTAATGCAATCCCTACGAAAGCACCATTGTCATACTTTAAAGACCTCAAAAAAAAAATAATACTTTGTTGTATATGGAATCAGAACAAAAACTTGATTAGCCAAGACATTACTCAGAAATAAAAACAAAGCAGGAGGAATCACACTACCAGACCTCAGACTATACTATAAATTGATAGTGATCAAAACTTCATGATACTGGCATGAAAACAGAGAGGTGGATGTATGGAACAGAATAGAGAACCAAGAAATGAGCCCAGCTACTTACTGTCATTTGATCTTTGATAGGTCAATCAAAAACATTCAGTGGGGAAAAAACTCCCTATTTAAAAAATGGTGGTGGGTGAACCGGCTGGTGACCTGGAGAAGACTGAAACTGGACCCACACCTTTCACCATTAACAAAAATTGATTCACTGGATTAAAAATTTAAACTTAAGACACGAAACTAAAAAAATGCTAGAAGAAAGTTCAGGGAAAACTCGTAAAGAAATTGTCCTAGGAGAATATTTTATGAGGAGGAGCCCCTGGGCAATTGAAGCAACACCAAAAATGCATTACTGGGATTTGATCAAACTAAAACTTCTGCACAGCCAAGAACACAGTAAGCAAAGCAAGCAGACAGCCCTCAGAATGGGAAAAGATATTTGCTGGTTATGTCTCTGACAAAGGTTTAATAACCAGAATCCACAGAGGACTCAAATGTATTAGCAAGAAAAGAACAAATGATCCCATCTCAGTGTGGGCAAGGAACTGGAATAAAAACTTCTCTGAAGAAGACAGGTGCATGGCCTATAGACACATGAAAAAATGCTCCTCATCCTTAATCATCAGAGAAATGCAAATCAAAACCATTTTGAGATATCATCTAACTCCAGTAAGATTAGCCCACATCACAAAATCCCAAAACCATAGATGTTGGTGTGGATGTGGAGAAAAGGGAACATTTTTGCACTGCTGGTGGGAATGCAAATTAATATGTTCCTTTTGGAAAGATGTTTGGAGATCACTTAGGGATCTAAAACTAAACCTGCTATTCAATCCTGCAATTCCTCTACTAGGTATATATCCAGAAGAACAAAAATCACTTTATAACAAAGATATTTGCACCAGAATGTTTACTGCAGCCCAATTCATAATTGCTAACTCATGGAAGAAGCCCAGGTGCCCATCGACCTATGAATGGATTAACAAATTGTGGTATATGTACACCATGGAATATTATGTAGCCTTAAAAAAGATGGAGACTTTACCTCTTTGATGTTTACATGGATGGAGCTGGAACATATTCTTAGCAAAGTATCTCCAGAATGGAAGAAAAAGTATCCAGTGTACTCAGCCCTACTGTGAAACCAATTTATAAATACTCACTTTCATAAGAAAGCTGTAACCCAACTATAGCCCAAGATGAAGGGAAAAGAGGAGGGGGAGGGGAGAGGAAAAGGATAATTGGTGGGACCACACCTATGCTGCATTTTACAACAGTATGTGTTAAATCTACTAAGTGTAGAATATAAATGTCTTAACAAAATGTGGTGAAGGCTATGTTAACAAGTTTGATGAAAGTATTTCAAATTGTATATAAAACCAGAACATTGTACCCCATAATTGCATTAATGTACACAGCTGTGATTTAGTAAAAATAAATAAAGATTTATCAAACAAACAAACAAAGAAAAAAAAAAGTAACAAATCCATGCAATTAACATAGTTAAAGAAATAGTTTAGTTAGAAAAATGCAAGTCCAGCAAGAACCATGACAATATTGTTTGCCTTGCCTTCATGAGATTTATGACTGAAACACTGGGCTGTGAAATAAATACAGAGCTAGCCTGGAATTCTAGGCTACAAGCTGGAATCCCCATAAAGAAAGGTTTGTAGCCTCCCACCCCAGCTACTGTTACTTATGTCTCTTGTCTCTTATTTTCATTTTCTTCATCATCTCACTCCTCAAGCCACTGGAAGGGAACCCATAGCATGTCAGAGCTGGTTCCCGATAAAGGTGACTTACATTTAATTTTTTTATATACTCTTTTAAAATTGGTGAATGCATCTTATGCACCAAAAATAAATTTCTCTAAAATAAGTGAATGTACTTTGTTCTTAAAGCATTACTAACATTAAGATCATTGTGTGACCCATAACCAGATGGACTCAGTCTTTTTAAGGACAAATTGTCATCTGGATCAGATACTAACATTTTGTTCAAAAGAAACCAGTTTTACCATGGAATGGCTTAAGAAAGCTTATCTTTTTTTTTTTCCTCTTTTTTTACTATAGCAGATTTTTGTTGTGAAAGGGCCAATTAAAATATCTGATGAAATATGATAGCAATGGTATTTGCCAGATGGTGCAAGTATTCAGTATTTATTAAAGGGGATTTCTATTTAAAAAAAAAAACTTTTAATTAATGATTAGAACAGACAATGAACCCAGTTTCTAGTTCATAGAGCATCTTAGACTCAAAGCATCTACAGAGAGTGAAAAAAGGATTCCGATAAACACCACAGTTTATAGTTTGAAGGTTTTTGAAGATGAAATTGACAAAAGAGTGGATCTGAGACATTGATAACAAAATTTAATTTTCTGTGAAATTATAATGTTATGAAATGAAAATAAAATTCTTTCTAGATGTACTAAGTACAAAATCACATGTAATACTACCTCATGAATGATTCAATAATATTTTTTATAATATTATATAACCTAAATAATTAATAGCATAATAACAAAATATGCACATAATTCTATAATATGATTTAGAGAAATTGTTCTATCCAATTTTTTTTTTAGACAAAGTCTCACTCTAGCCTCTGTTGTTCAGGCTAGAGTGCAGAGGCTTCATCATAGCTCACTGCCACCTCAAACTCCCAGGCTCTACCTATATTCTCCCTCAGCCTCCAGAGAAGTGAGGACTAAAGGATGTGGTACCAGGACTGGTGAATATTTTTTTAATTTTTTTGTAGTGACCAAGTCTCACTATGTTTCATGTTGCCCAAGTGGACTTCTAACTTCTAATCTCAGGTAACACTTCTCTCTGGTCCTCCAACCTGTCCCCAATTTTAATAAACACTATAACAATAGGTCCCAGCTTGTAAGCTTTTTCTATAAACTGAAATTTATTAAGTAGTGCAAACATATTTTTACATCTTTATAAACTCTCATATATAAGGAAGAAACTGATAGTCCTCTATAGGTAGAATACCAGTTTATAAAGACCATGAAGCTTCACACTTGCCTCCTGTTCTCCAACTATTGCTTCTCTATCCTTCTAGGAATGAACACACTTCAAACCTCAAGATCAAGGAATTGACACAGGGAAATTCCAGCTACTGAAGTACATAGTTTATCTAGGTGAGTTTTAAATGTTGGTATAACCTTGATTTATCTCCTTTGTTCTTTGATAAATATAGCTCTGAGTATTTGAAAACTTTTATACAATAACGAGGAAATAACTATTTAGATATATCAGTGTCTATATTAAATGCCTCTGGCGTTAGAGTGGAAAGCTCAGTAAGTGCTTTGCACAGGACAAGAAAAGAGTTTCTATAAACTAAGGTTAGAATACAAAAGTATAACTTTATTTTATCTTTTAGGAGGAGAGAGGGAGTGAGAATGGGGAAAAGAGTGGGGAAAGAGAGAGAGAGTACAGAGCAAGATGGTGTGGCATCTGGATGGTTGGGTGGGTGGGAAAGAAGGAAGGAAGGGAGGAAGGAAGGCAGGAAGGAAGGGAGGAAGCAAGCCAGCCAGCCCTCTCACTGAGTTCAAGCAGTTGTTGAATTCAAGGGGGGGGGCAAAAGAAAGATAACTGCTGCCAAATTCACAAAATATTGCAAATGTGAATGATGCATCTGTATTTTCCTGTGGCAAGGTTGAAGACAGACATTCTTCCAGGTGTTTCCGATCCTGAAGCCTGATGTTCATACTCTATTATTTATCCAGGATTTTTACTCAGGAACCACTGGCAGTTAAAGGGACAGATTCTAAAAAACAAAGGAGCTACTGACTATAAAGTGAATAATTTACATTTCCTTTGTGTCTGCTGTGTTCCTCATTGTTTTGAGAAAAGGTAATTCCATGGGGGGTGGGGAAGGTGGGCTGGGTGATTCTAGCAAGAGAAATAGAAAGAAAGCAGAAAGAGAGATTGGTTTTAGTCCTTAAAAAAAACTAGGAATTAATGATTTCTCTGTTATTTCACCATAAAGACTGACCATCCTTACAATTGTGATAATTTGCATACTTGTAGATGGTTTGGAATGCCATATTGCAGTGACATCATTTCTAGTAAAAATGAGCACATTTTGCATCATAAATTTAAAAGAACTGTTCACTTTAATTGAGAAAAGTTAGGTATAATCTCTTCAGTTTTATCTATGTAAAATAAAGAAAGTTCATTACAACATTTTAAAATTAGAGCAGTAAAAATATTTAAACATGCTACAGTAATGAGCATCTATTTTCCACATATTTAATGTATATTGATTACTTTTGAGAGATCACTTTTTCTTTCATAGTGCTTGACTGAATACATCTTTTTCTCGTGATTAGATAATGTATTATTTTGTTGCCCTAAATCATTTTTTTCATATTAAAATTATTCCCCAAGTCTTTTAATTTGTTTAGTCTTCTTAGAGCTTTCAGAGCAGGCTTAGGGTCGAAGTAGGAGACTATAGCAGTCACTCTTTAGGGCTTCCGCATTGACTAAAAGAGAGCAATCAAACTTATCAGCTGAAAACAGCCTTTGGCTTCAAGCCAATACACCAGTTCTTGTATAAAATTTAAAGAGTTTGACTAGGGCAGTCCAGCTCCACTGTAAAGCAACTATCTTCACAGAACAATAAGAGAGTCTTTGATTCCAACTGGACTAGTATTAAACTGAACCCAGGACTATGGTTAAGGGCCAAACAATATGAAATAGAAGAAATGATCAGTATTTATAACTGATGATTTATGATAAACCTGACCTTAGAAAATAATTCCACATTAAAAAGAGCCAGAATCCTGCTATTTGTAACACATTGTTATCGTGATATATTGGAAGGGGCTCCTTTGAAATTATACTCATCTTTTAATTCAGTATCTATCCTATACCAGTACATACGGAAACTATGTGGTCAAAGGATTAAGTTCATTTCTCTGTTAGTTAATAGATGTAGAGTTTCAAACAGTTTCAAATTTGAGAATTTACTTCTAATTAGCACACATGCATTCTATAATAATTCAATTTAATCATTTAATTCTTTCAAGGAAGAAAACATTTCTCTGCCAGATTTTATCTTGTAAATCTGAAAATATATCATTACTGCTCCATGTTTGCTCACCATCCACTGCCTTTTTGTTTTTATTGGCATGGTTTTGAACTTTAAAGATATTGTTAAAACTTTTCAACATCTGTGATCAGAAAATATCATTTTCAGATGTAAATTGAAACTATCCATTGAGATTTCTCTATGAAGCCGCACTGTAATTTCAACTTTTTACCTAAGGGAATTTATTTTTGAAGTGTCTGTGCTTCTTTTTTATCATTTCCAGTCTCTTGTTTTATTTCCTTCCTCTGGGTCTCAAAGTTTCCTTTTGATATTTCTAATTAAGATTGAAGTTTGCTGTGTTTTTTTAATGCTCCTATAAAAATTTTTCTGGAACAATGCCATTTTCCTAACCCACAAAGCTGTTGCTGTGAGTAGGCTTGCTCTTAGATAACTCCTTCTGTAGCTCATGATTAATTAGCATTTCTAAAGAAGTAAATGAGCATCTTGCTTTTCACTTTCTTTGCAAAATGTTTGACACATTGTGAATGTTTGGTTTTACTGTATTTCTCTTAATATATGCTAATTCATGCTTATAATTTGATAAAATAGCATAGTGATGAAGCAGTGATGATAAAATAGTATAGCGATAAGAATCTGAGTAAAGGGAGCAATTTGGCTTTTTTTTTTTAATACTATGGTGACATAGTAGTTTGTCTATTATTGACAATGACACCATAACAATAATTTTAAAACTGAAAATAACCTGATTGGTTCACTTTCTTCTCTCTTGGAAATAAGCATTTTGATTCCACTATACATTCTTAACCATTCTTAATTATTCTTATTCCAGGAGAAATGAGCATATCCAGACATGCTGAAGTCAAAATTTTAGAAAATGTACGTGCATTAGATTTAGTTTCAGTGAGCACTGTCATTTTTTTTTATTTTTTAAATTGTCACATCTCCAATTACTAAAGAGAAGTTACTTTTCACATTGAAAATATTTCACCTGTTTATACCTTGAGATATTGTCAAAGTTACATAAAAATAGACAAAACCAAATTAAAAAGTAAGAAGTATTTCATAAAAAAAATATATGGGCAACTGATCTCTGACAAAGGCACAAATGCAATACAATGAAGAATAAAATAATCTTTTCAACTAATGATGCCAGAACAAGCAAACATCACATCCAACAAAAATAAAACATATGTACATGTTTTATATATAAATTATACATATATACGTATGTATATAATATAGGCATATAAAAACACAGGCGTAGGCCTCATATCCTTCACTGGCATTAACAAAATCATAGACCAAATTATAAACTCAAAAAAAATATGAACTATAAACTCAAAAAGTATGAAACTCCTAGAAGATAACATAGAAGAAAATTCCTATTACTATGGTTTATGACCATGATGTTTTAGATGGAACACCAAAGGCATGATCCACAAAAGAAATAACTGATAAGTAGAACTTCATTAAAATTTAGAAAGTTCTCTGTGGAGGGCATCAAATGCAAAGATTACCACAGACCAGTAGAAAATATTTCCCAAAGCACACCTGATAAAAAGAATACTGTTCAAAATATACAAAGAATGCTTAAAACTCAATGATAAGAAAGCAAACAACTTGATTAAAAAATGGGCAAAATATCTTTATAGAACCCACTAAAGAATATATAAAGATGGCAATAGACATATGACAAACTGCTCAGCACTGTGTGCTGTTAGGGAAAAGCACCATGCATGACATAACATTTCACTATTCTTCCACAGGAGGCCATCACCCCCCCCCTCAGGGTCACAGCCAGTGAGTCAACTCAAGGAAGATTGAGGACAAATATGAGAATAATAGGTATCCTTAAGGGAAAAGTAAAAGAAACAAGCATGGAAAACCTATTTGAGGGAATAATGGGGGGGAATTTTCTGGTTTTGCTAGAGATTTAGATTTCCAGATACAAGAAGATCATTGAACTCCTGTCATGGATGTCACAAACAGAGAACTCCTATACACTGTTAGTTGTCTTGAAAATTAGTACAACCTCTAGGGAAACAGTGTAGAGATTTTTCTAAGAACTAAGAATAGATTTGCCATTCTACCTAGCAATCCTGCTACTTAGTATCTACTCAAAGGAAGAGGAGTCATTCTGTTGAAAAGACACATATACTCGTATGTTCATCATAGCACAGAACACAACTTCAAAGATAAGGAATTAACTTGAATGTCAATCATCTGATGAGTGGGCAAAGAAGATATGGTATATATACACCATGGAATACTACTTAGGCTAAAAAAGAATGAAGTAATTTATTTGTCACAGCTTGGATGAAACTGAAAGCCATTATCCTAAGTGAATTATCTCAGGAATGAAAACAAAAATAGTCCATGTGTTTATTTCTAAGTGGGAATTAAGTGATGTGTATGAGAGAGGATACCCAGGAATAGTCTGTTCTGATCTAGAAGGACAAACGTCATCTTGCAGAATCTCAAGGACATTTCTGCAAGGTCCTCCCGTGGTAACTCAGCTCTTAAGAATTTGTACACACTTAGCTTCCTCGAACCTTGAAACTAATGCTTGCTTCTGCTTCTGTAAATCCTGCACATGGTTTGAAACCTCCAATGAGGGACAATATAATAAATACTTTGTCTGCTTTTCTGTAAATCGACAGAGACAAAGCCGGCCAGGGAGCTCGGCCTTTGTGGACTCTAGTCTGTCACGGCTTTGCTGGATGAAGTAAAGCCTTTCCTTTTTCAAACACAGGTGTTTGGGTGAATCTTTCTCTCCATTGGGCCTTATATTCCTGCTACGAGTACATGTGGTCATATGGAGTAATATCATGGACTTTTGTGTCTCAGAAGTGAAGAAGGTGGGAGGGGGTAGAGGAATAAAAGATTACCCATTGGATACAACGTACACTTTTTGGGTAATGAGTACATAAAAATCCCTGAGTTCACCATTATACAATTGATCCTTGTAACAACAACCAAAAAACAAAAACAAAAACAAAAATATCTTGCCTCTCCTATGTCGAAACAAAATAAAATACTGACAACTCCCCGTTCAGGTGAGGATGCAGAGCAATAGAAACTCTCATTGCTGGTGGGAATGTAAACTTTCTTATAAAATTTAACACATTCTTGCCTTATGATCCAGAAATCATACTCCTTAGCATTCACCCAAATGAATTTAAACTATGTTTACAAAAAAGCTGCATCAGGATGTTTATAGCAGCCTCGTTTAAACTTGAAATCAACCAAGATATATTTCAATAAGTGAATGGAGAAGCTATAGTACATTCTGAAAAAGACTTATTATTTAGAGCTAAAAGGAAATGAGCTATCAAGTTGTAAAACAAAACACAAAGGAAACTTAAACACATATTACTAAGTGAAAGATGTAAATTTGAAAAAAGTACACAGTGTGTGATTTCAAACATATGACATTTTCAAATAGGCAAAACTATACAGACAGTAAAATGATCTATGGTTGTCAGGGGTTTAAGAAGGAAGGAGAAATGAACAGAATATTTAGAGCAGTGAAAATACACTGTAAGATAATAAAACAATTGATACTTCAAATATACATTTGTAAAAACCCATAGAATGTACAACGAAATTGGAGCTCAATGAAAACTATGAACTTTGGGTTATAATGTAGGTTCCTTGATTGTAACACATGTACCATTTTGGTGGGGGATGTTTCTAGTCAGGGAGGCAGTGTGTGGTGGCAGCAGACAATATATTGGGACCTTCCATAGTTTTGCTCAATCTTGCCATGAACCTAAAATTGGTTTTGAAAATAAAATATATGAAAATAGAAAGTAGAATATATTAGAAGTCAAAGTATTTGTAAGTTCCTTACACACTTTAGAGGAAAAGAAATAGACTGCAAAGTGCTCTGTGATTTGCCCAAGAAGACACAGATAATTGGAGACAAATTCTAGAACAGAAATTAGATCAGTCATAGTGGTTCCACTTGTAAACCTAGTGCATTGAGAGGCCAAAGAAAGAGAATCACTTGATTCCAGAATTTTAAGCCCTTCTTGTGTAATGTAAGGTGACCCTGTCTCTACAACAACAACAGTAGATAAACAAACAAATAAAACTTAGTGGGGTATGGTGGCATGTAGTCCAGTTACTGCTGAGGCTAAGGCAGAGGATTGCTGAAGCCCCGGAGCTTGAGGCTACAGTGAACTTTGAGTACACCATTGTAGTCCAGTATGAGTGATGGACGGAGACCATATCTCTAATTAAGAGAAAAAGAGAGAGAAACTTGAATTTGTATTTACTTCTCTACCAGTCCCTGCTCACTACCACCAGGAGACAAACTATGTTAAATATCTTTCCTATAGTGTTTGTATTCTATTGAACTTCTAGGCCAATCCTTATCTCTGTGATTCTAGTATACTTGCCAAAGTGGTATTACCCAACACTGATTTCTGTTGTGCCTGATCACCATAGTGTTTATATTGAATATCATACAGCTCAGGAAATAAATTTAATTCAATTGCATGGTTTATGTTATGTAATCTTTTCATTCTTCAATAGTCTGAATGCAATATAAACTGTTTCCAAAATAAATAAGCTATTTTAAATATGGGGTCAATGGGTCCCAAACTTTATTTTATTAAATCATAGCTGTGTACATTAATGCAATCATGGGGTACCATGTTCCAGTTTTACACACAATCTGAAAAGCTTTCATCAAACTGGTCAACATAGCCTTCATGGTATTTTCTTAGTTATTGTGTTAAGACATTTATATTCTATACCTAGTAAATTTCACATGTACCCTTGTAAGATGTACTGCAAGTGTGGTCCCACCAATTACTCTCCCTCCACCTATCCCCCCCTCCCTTCCCCTCTGGCATCCCTTTCCCCTTCTTCTTGGGCTATAATTGGGTTATAACTTTCATAAGAAAGCTATAAATAGGTTTCATAGTAAGACTGAGTACATTGGATACTTTTTCTTCCATTCTTGAGATACTTTGCTAAGAAGAATATGTTCCACCTCCATCCACGTAGATTAGCCCACATTGCAAAATTCCAAAACCAGGGATGTTGGCGTGGATGTGGAGGAAAGGGAACACTTCTACATTGCTGGTGGGAATGCAAACTAATAAATTCCTTTTGGAAAGATGTTTGGAGAACACTTAGAGATCTAAAAACGGACCTGCTATTCGATCCTACAATTACTCTACTAGGTATATATCCAGAAGACCAAAAATCACATTATAACAAAGATATATGTACCAGAATGTTTATTACAGCGCAATTCATAATTGCTGAGTCATGGAAGGAGCCCAAGGACCCATCACCCCATGAATGGATCTATAAATTGCAGTATATGTACACCATGGAATATTATGCAGCCTTAAAGAAAGATGAAGACTTCACCTCTTACATGTTTACATGGGTTCCACACTTTGAAACCTTATCTGATTCCATAAGTTATCTTGGCTTAAGAAATATTTATATAGTCTGGTAAACCTATAAGAATGAAACTCTAACTAAAAGCATACTACTTATTGTTGAATTAAGATAATGGGATGATAACATGATTTAGCATTCAATAAGAAAAGTGTGTTTAAATTGTGCTTGTTTAAATCATGTTTGAAAATTAAATATTGTAGTATTTCACTCTGTGTATTAGCTATTTGACAAAAAGTTACCATCTTAATCATAAAAGTTTCCTTGTGTAAAATAAATATAACTGATGTTTATTGCTTAAAACATAAAAATATTATACAAAACATAATACATAAAAATATTATACAAAAATTCCCCAAATATTATTACTAAATCAAAGATATGGACCACCAAAAATACGATATATGTGACCATCTACTAAATTAACTATTTCTAAAGGCTTCTTTCTAATCCGTATGTATATACTCAACTCTTGAGTTTGATTTTTATCTTATGTTCTGTTAGAGTATTTTATAACTGTATAGGGAATTTCTCCTTAGCTGAGGAGAATATAGAAAAGTTATATATGAAGAGAAAAAACAAGTTTTCATTTTTTACCTTTTTATTTTGACTATATTCAGACCTACAGAAAAAACACAAAAGTGTGAGTGAACATTAGGGAGGTTAGGATTATGGAATAGAGTTAAATTGATATAATAATGAAATGATTGTACGAAAGTTTTGTGATCTGGGTCAGGTATACAGATAATGGGTGAGAACCCAAGAGCCTCCACAAAGAAATGGATTGGTGAAAACAGTATTACTAAATAATCAGAAAGATATATATATATATACACACACAAACACAAAGGGTAAAAAAATGTATATATACTTTAAGAAAGGAAAAAGGTCTATTAAAATTATAATACTAAATATATACTGATAGTAAAAGATATTTGAATGAAAGTCATGTTGAGCACCTCTTGCACTTGCAGAGGTCAAATATGACCATGATTTGAGTATCACAAATTTAATATTGTATTTAATTTCTTGTTTTGAATTGTGTATACATTTTTTGGTACTTTCTCCTCATGTGTATCTATATGCTTTATGTAAATAAATGGATAAAAAATATGCCATGTATAATTTTTTTTCAAATCCATTTTTTTATAAATCCATATATTCTAATTTGTTCCAAAATCTTAGATCTAATATAAATTTTACCAACTTACTTTTAATGCATATAATTTCTTTTTTGAATACTATTTTTTCATTTTTAGTTGATTCACATATTTTTTTTTTTTCTTTTTTGAGACAGAGCCTCAAGCTATCCCCCTGGGTAGAGTGCCATGGCATCACAGCTCATAGCAACCTCCAACTCCTGGGCTCAAGCGAGTCTCCTGCCTCC
>CAUYQV010002150.1:0-11555 GCA_963574575.1 Galagoides demidoff | reverse complement strand
ATCTTTCTAAATGTAGAATATAAATGTCTTAACACGATAACAAAGAAAATGCCATGAAGGCTATGTTAACCAGTTTGGTGAAAATATTTCAAATTGTATATAAAACCAGCACACTGTACCCCATGACTGCATTAATGTACACAGCTATGATTTAATAAAAAAATAATAAAATAAAAAATATATGATGTGGGAAAGAAATGCATCCTACACACTCACTGTGTGAGCTGCTGGGGACAAGCAGGTGTGGGACACTCAGTGTCCTTGCTTGTGTAGGGCTCACAGTTGGCACCATGGTGCAGAGAAGCATCTGTTACAGTCATAGAGGGGGACAGAGCTGGGAATATGAGCCTCACCACCTCAGCAGGGTCTCTGAGAGAGAGTCTGCTTTAAAATCCAAGCTTCCTCTCCAGGTATAACAGGGGCAGTTGTGGTGCATGCTCTTCCTTCCTTGGTGGGGACAGGTAAGGCTGGCATGCCGCACTGCTGAGGAATGGGAGGGGAGGAGGAGGCAGGGGCAGCAGCAGCGGCCTAGAGGCACTTTCCATCTGGAACCTGCAAAACCTCAGCACCTTTGGCACAGACAGACTGATACCTCCAGCTGAGTTTATGACATAATTTACTTGTTATCAGAGGCATTTATAGAGTTGCTATAACTGCTAAGAATGGTGTATGTGGACAGGACCTGTTCCAGCTCTCAGTCCACTGACTCACCAGTCATCTTGACATTTGTACAGTCATTGAGCACTCTGGACCTCTCCTGGGAGGCAATGAGATGAGGGCCTGAGTCCGGAAAGGGCTTGCAGAAAGGGCTCTGTGCCAGTCAGCATGGTAGGAGGCCCAAGGTACAGCTGTTCAGGGGATTGAGCAGAGATGGGTGCAGGGCTCACTCTTGTAGGCTTTCCAGATCTTCTATGGTCTAGCCCCTCTCCCTCTCACCTACCCCCCTATCCTGTTTGTTCCTCAATAACCAATACTCACATCAAGCTGGCAGGAAGTTCCTCAGACACGTGGGAGCTCATTCCCCCCTCAATTTTGTTCCCTACAGTTTCACTTTTCCTTAGCCTTAGTTTATCTTAAGCCCAGCTATTGCTCTGCCTCCCCTAGAAAGCCTTCCTGAACTCTTATAGGTATGTGCTGACCTTTCTCCTCTTGGATCTCCCCATTTTACTAACTATTCATTAATTAGCTCCTTCATTAATTCATTCAGTACATGCAAGCTTTACCTGTTCTATAGGAAAGATGCTTTCCCAGGGAATCCACTTCTCTTTATCACCACTGCTTCTACCCTGGCTGGCTCTTGGTTGGGTTATGAAATACCCTTGTAACTAGTCTCCGTGCTCTCACTGCCTCTCTGCAACCCCTCAGATGCAGCTCCATGCGGTATCCAGTGGTCTTTATAAAGGTACATTAGCTCCATGACTTCCTTGCTGACAACCTTCTAGAAGCCTCTCAAACTCCTCAGCACAGCCCACAGTCTGCTAACCTGGCCCTGGACTGCATGCCCAGCCTCTTCTAATTCCATCATTCTTGTTCCTTGTGCTTCAGCACCTCAGCTTTCTCTCAGTTCCTCAAAAAGGCCCAAGGATTATTGCTGCCTCAGGGCTTTTGTACTCCCTGGCCATTCTACCTGGAATGGTCTCAGCTCTCCAATGCCTGTCTCCTTTTCATCACTCAGCTCTCTGCTCAAAAGTTACCTCCTCAGAAGGTTTCCCTTGACCATCTACTTAAAGTCACTACTGCTTTCCTCAAGTAAAACTTGATTAGTCTCTTTCATGTTGCTATAACCCGAGACTGGATAATTTGTAAATAAAAGGAATTTATTTCTCACAGTTCTGGAGGCTAGGAAGTCTAATATCAAGGTGCTGGCATGTGGTGAGGGCCTTGTGCTGCATTAGCCTACGGTGGAAGGTAGAAGGGAAAACCAGCACAGGAGACAGAAAAAGGAGGCCGATATCCCACAATAACAACCTACTGCCGTGATGGCAGGATTAACCCAGGGGAAGGCAGAGTCCTCAATGTAATCATCTCTTGAAGTCCTTCCTATTAATATCTCAATAGCAATCACATTTCAATGTGAGTTTTGGAGGGGACATCCAAACCGCAGCACCATATATCATTAACATTTTCTGAAATTATCTATTTCCTTTGTATTGTCTGCTTTTCGCCATTAGAGAGGAAGCATGTCCAGATAGTAAACAATATCTGTCTGGTTCACTTCTGCATCATCAGAATTTAGAATCATGCTTAACACGTAAATAAAACCAACAAGTATTAACAATTTATCAAATGGACTCCTGGGTATGTAGCACTAAACATCAGTAATTGGTACTCCTAGTCATTTATTAAATGACTCCTAGGTATGTAGCACTATAAATCAGTAATTGCTACCAATGATTAGACATACAAATGCCTATCCTGAAATGGAGTTTCTCAAATGCTTCCCAGAGTGCTAGGATTACAGGTGTGAGCCATCTTGCCTGACCTACACAATTCTTTGTAGGTCCATAAAACTGGTGGTCTGTCAAGGAGTTTGTAAATGATATGGTTTTGGAGGAAAAATTGATGAAATTATTTTGTTCACATACACTTACCTAATTTAAAATACAGGGCTTGGTGCCCGTAGCTCAGTGAGTAGGGTGCCAGCCACATATACTGAAGGTGGACAGTTTGAGCCGGGCCCAGGCCTGCTAAACAATGACAACTGCAACCAAAAAATAACTGGGCATTGTGGCGGGCACCTGTAGTCCAGCTACTTGGGAGGCTGAGGCAAGAGAATTGCTTAAGCCCAAAAGTTGGAGGTTGCTGTGAGCTGTGATGCCACGGCAATCTACTGAGGGCAACATGGTAAGATTCTGTCTCAAAAAATAAATAAATAAGTAAATAAAATAAAAAATAAAATATAGTATTAAGGCCAGGTACAGTGGTTTATGCTTATAATCCTACCATTCTGGGAGGCCAAGGCAGATGAATCACCAGAGCTCAGGATTTCAAGACCAGCCCGAGCAAGAGTGAAACCCCCGTCTCTTCTAAAAATAGAAAAACTAGCTGCGTGTTGTGGCTGGTGCCTGTAGTCCCAGTTACTTAGGAGGCTGAGAGGCAAGAGGATCACTTGAGCCCATGAGTTTGAGGTTGTTGTAAGCTATGCTATCACGGCACTCTACCCAGGGTGATAGAGAGACTCTGTCTCAAAAAAAAAATGTATATATATATATATATATATATATATAATATTATGATTTTCAAAGAAATTCTACTACTTTATTGATATTTGTTTCATGACATTTATTGCAGGAATCATATGATCAGTTCATCATAGCTAATTTCAGTTATAGATTGTTTTTGATTTGTTTCATGTGTTACAAATCTTTGAAGAATTGTAAACTTTTGTGTTGTATTATCTCATGACACAAAAGTAGTTCATTGAAGAATAAAATTAATATTGAAGATATTATCAACAGTACAATAGAAAATAATGTTGTAAGTGTAAATATTTAGTGCTTACAGTATGAATATACACCATGAATCCATTTGAGCTAGAAGGTAATCTGTCAGAGTGTTGATTGGATGTAGCACATTTAGCTGAAAAAGAGAAGTTTGAATAGGAAACCCAATGTTAAATATCTGAAACTTAGACTTTATTGGGTTGTGCACGTTCCTCAAGAGCACTGTTTTTTGTGACACTTTGTGCTAGCTATGGTGTGAAAGCTATCAGTTTTATTTTTTTGAGACAGTCTTGCTCTGTCATTCCAAGTAGAGTACAGAGGTGTCATCATAGCTCACAGCAACCTCACTCTTGGGCTCAAGTGATTCTCTTGCCTAACCCTCCCTAGTAGTTAGGACTACCGGTGCCCACCACAATGCCTGGCTATTTTTTTTGTTTGTTTAGCATGTCCGGGCCAGGTTCTAACCTACCAGCCCTAGAGCATGTGGTTGGCACCCTAACCACTGAGCAACAGGCACCCAGCATGGCTAATTTTCCTTTTTCTTTTCTTTTTTGAGACAGGGTACCACTCCTTTGTTTTCGGTACAGTGCCATGGTATCGTAGTTCACAGCAACCTCAAACTCTTGGGCTCAAGATTGTCTTGCCTCAGCCTCCTGAGTAGCTAGGACTATAGATGTTCACCACAACACCCAGCTATTTGTTTTTAGAGACGGGGTTCACTCTTGCTCAGGCTTATGAGCTCAAGCAATCTACCCACTTTGCCTCCCAGAGTGCTAGGATTACAGGTGTGAGCCATCTTGCCTGACCTACACAATTCTTTTAGCAAAAGATCCTATTGAAAGTGTATGTATAAAGAAAACAACTGAGCATGAAACCTGACTTATGGCTCAAGCCAATCCTCAATGAGCTGATCACAGATATTTTGGTAAAAGCTGAAAACAATTTTATCCCTCTCACCGTTTTGAATAGTTAATAATTTTAAAATCATGTTTTATGTTTGCAACTTTAAAAATTGAAGTAGCTTTCTAGTTAAATGTGTTAGATTGAACACATGTATTTGGTTCCTATCACCTCCCACAATTGTCAGTAAATGAATATTTTTAAAAAGCATAATGGATTTACACTTTAGTCCATGATGAAGTAGTAGGGGTCACATTTATCTTGCTACTGTGAACAACTAGAAATTAGAGAAAATGTATGAAACAGCTGTACTCTGATACTGAACGAGAGGTAGCATGAGATTGTGATGCCTGAACAAAGAAAAACAAATGAGGTGAGTGCTATTATCACCTAGTTTCTGTCTGGAGGCACTTCTCAGACCTTGGAGTAAGGAGGGAGATCCCAAGCAGAGCACAGTGGTTTCACTGAATTGGAAAGATATATATATATATATATAGCGAGAGAGAGAGAGAGAGAGAGAGAGATATTGGAGTACCAGGAGGCTAAGGCAGCTGCAAGTTGCAAAAAATAAACAATAAAAGAAATCCAAACAAGGGAGAGATATGCAGAAAAAAAGCTCCAGAAATCTGCACTGGGATCTCCTTAACCTTTTTGGGAATGCTAGGAAATAATACTAAAAAGAAACAATGGGTGCGGTGCCTCATGCCTATAATCCTACCACTCTAGGACACCTGGGCAGGAGAACTGACTGAGTTAGGGAGTTTGAGACCAGATGAGTAAAAGCAGGATGCTGTCTCTACTAAAAATAGAAAAAATTAGCAAGGAATTGTGGCATACATGTACAGTCCCAGATATTCTGGAGGCTGAGGCAGGAGGATTGCTTAAGACCAAGAGTTTGAGGTTGCAATGAGTTATGATGTCATTGCCCTCTAGCTCAGGTGACTGAACAAGAATCAAAAGAAAAAAAAAAAAAGAAACAATGCTGAGTATTATTCTAAATTTGATGAAAATGCTAAGACAAAGACTGAAGAGGATTAATGAATACACCCAGACTCACACCAAAGCACATAAATTGCTGAAAAGCAATTATAAAGAGAAAAATCTTAAGAGGAGCCAGAGGGGAAAAGAAACAGAAAAACAATAAGAATGTGTACAGGACAACGAAGACAAGAATCACTGCAGACTTGTCATCAAAGGTATGTTAGCCAGGAGAAAATGGAATGGCACTTTCAAAGTGCCAACAACAACAACAACAAAAAAAGACAGTTTGGCAACAAGTGAAAATATTCTTCAAAAGTGAAAAGAAAATAAAAGGTTTTTATACAAACAAAAGTTGGAAGGATTTGTTGTCAATAGATTTGTACTATGACAAATAAGTTATTCATGAAGAAAAAATATCAGATGAGAATGTGATTCTATAAAAAAGAATGAAAAATCTTTTAAATGTCACGTACATATATGGGGCAAGCATAAAAGACTTTCTCCCCCTCATTTTATAATTTATTTAAAATAGAAGTGACTATTTGAAGCAAAAATTATAACAGGGTTTGGTGAGGTTTAGACCACATAGAGAAGTATATGAGAATGGTAGCACAAAGGATGAAATGGCAGTGTATTGTTGTTACGATATGTGAAGTGATATAACATTGTTTGAAGATGTAGTGTGATAATTAAAATATACACATTTTATATCCTAGAGCAAACACCAGAAAAACAAAAAAACCTAAAGAAGTGTTTTTTCAGTAGTAAAGATAAATTGAGTGCTAGAAAGTACTCAGTTAAAAAAAGAATGTAGAAAAGAAAAACCCCAAAGAATAAAAAATGAATGCTAAGATGGTAGAGTTAACTAAGCATATTAAGTTATATTAAATATAAAGGGTCTAAACACTGAAATTATAAGACAGAAATTGTCAGACTAACTGGATAAAAGCAAGACTCCAGGCTGGGTGCAGGGACTCACACCTGTAATCCTAGCACTCTGGGAAGCTGAGGCGGGAAGATCTCTTGAGCTCAGGAAGACTAGCCTGAGCAAGGGCGAGACCCCATCTCTATTAAAAATAGCAGTGTGTCGTGGGGCGCCTCAAACGATCCTCCAATCTCAGCCTTCCAAGGTGCTAGAACAACAGGGGGGAACCATGCTGGATCCAGACTAATAAATTTAAAATGATTGAAATTATACAGAGTATATTTTTTGATAAGAATGGATTTAAAAGTTAATAGGAAGATTAGAAAAAAACACACCTTTAAATTGCCTAAGAGTCAAATAGAAAATCACAAAGGAAACTAAAAAGCATTTTGAATTGAATAAAGATGAAAATATAACTTTTCAAAATTTATGGGTTGCAGCTAAGGCAGTACTTAGAAGAAAATTTATAGCTTATGTTAGAGAGGAAGAAAGATCTCAGACCAATGATCTAAGTTTCCATCTTTAGAAGCCAGAGGAAGAGGAGCAATTTGACCCCAAAAGAAGTAGAAGGAAGAAAATAATAAAGGGCAGAAGGCAATGAACCAGAAAACAGAAAAATAGTGAAAATATCTTTTTTAAAAACCAATAGACTGGGTTTGGCACCCATAGCACAGTGGTTATGGCACCAGCCACGTACACTGAGGCTGGCGGGTTTGAACTCAGCCCAGGCCACCTACCAGCTAAACAACAATGTCAACCACAACAAGAAATAGCCAGGTGCTATGGTGGGCTGGGTGCCTATAGTCCCAGCTACTGGAAGGCTGAGGCAAGAGTAATCACTTAAGCCCAGGAGTTTGAGGTTGCTGTAAGCTGTGACACCACAGCACTCTAGTGAGGGCGACATAGTGAGACTCTGTCTCAAAAAAAAAAAAAAAAATCAATAGACTGGGTTGGCGCCTGTAGCTCAACGGCTAGGGCGTCAGCCAAATACACCAGAGCTGGCGAGTTTGAACCCAGCCTGGGCCTGCCAAACAACAATGACAACTACAACCAAAAAATAACCAGGCATTGTGGTGGGTGCCTATAGTCCCAGCTACTCAGGAGACTAAGGCAAGAAAATTGCTTTACTGTGAGCTGTGATGCCATGGCACTTTACCAAGGGCAGCATAGTGAGATTCTGTATTAAAAAAAAAAAATTAACAGACTGATCAAGAAAAAAAGACAGCTCAAATTACCAGTATCTGGGAAAATATTACTGAGATCCTATATTAATTAAAGGGACAATAAGAGGGTATTATAAATGATCATGCAAATACATTTGAAAACTTAGATGAATTGGAAAAATTCAGTGGAAGATACAAATTTCCAAGAATGACTCAAGAAGAAATATTCCTGAATATCCATGTTGCAATTAATCACATTTGAATTTTCTCACCGGAAAAATTTCCAGGCTTTGATGGTGTCACTGATAAATTCTATCAATTAATAAATAATTCCAATCCTTTACTCATGCAGAAGTTTGAGAAAATAGAGTTGTGTGGTACATTTTCCAATTCATTTTATGAGTCTAATATTACTTTGATTTCAGAACCAGACAAAGAAAAATTACTAACCAATGTCCCTCACAAACACTAAAAAAATCCTTAATAAACTATCAACAAAATGAATAAAGCAATATACAAAGAGGAAAATCCAGTGGGGCCTATCCCAGGAATGCAGGGTTAGTTTAACATTTAAATATCACTAAGTGTAATTTACAACTTTAGCAGAAATGAGGAAAAGTCCCCATGATCATCTCTGTAAATTTAATAAATGCCTTTAGCAAAATTCTATACACATTTATGATTTAAAAAGACAAAAACTGTGTTCACTTCCGGAGGACATATACTAAAATTGGACAGAGAGGGAGATTAAGCATGGCCCCTGTGCAAGGATGACACACAAAATCACAAAATGGTTCATATTTTTTTAAGACAAAAACCTCTTAGGAAACTGTGAATACCAGGGAACTTCTTGAAGCTGATGAAGGGTCTCTATGAAGAGCTTACAGCTGACCTTATACTTAATAGTGAAAGAGTGAGTCATCGCAAAGATTGGGAGTAAAGGAAGGGTGCCTGCATTCAGCACTTCTATTTGGTGTCGTTCCGGAAGTCCCAGCCAGGGCAGGAGGGCAAGACATGGACTAGCAAAGAAGTACAATGACCTTGATTTGCCAATGACATGGCTATATATGTAGACAATTCTAAGGTTTCTGCAAAAAAGCAAATTACTTAAGTAGTAGGGAAAGTATTTAGTCTTTCTAAAAATGGCCCAGAACCTTTATTCTACATCTTGCTTTTTATGGTCATCGTGAGTAGCTGGCGTTCTTGGCATGTGTGTTACTTTCCACAAAAAATTAAAGGCTTTATCACAGGAGAACAAAGGACTGTTTGCTGGTTTTACTGAATTGATCCTTATAGAAGTGGGTTAGAAAAATCTTTTCAGCACCAGCTTCCTGTCCCACTTGGAAAATATTCCTTTTCTGCCTTAGAGTCTTCCCTAAGAAGTTCCTAAAGTGATTGGGTTGTTTTCTGAAACTCTGAAAACCCAAAGGACTGCTCTGTGGTCCCGTGGTCTCTCAACCTATAACCGTATGTGGAAGCGCCAAGCAAAAAAAATTCTGGGCTTTAAAACCAAAGTGTACTTTGCTGACTCAAACCAGGATCCCCTCCACACGCTTAGCTCTCCATGTGGCACTGACCCTTATTCTATGACGGAAGCTGGGGTGGAGGAGGGAATCTCAGTTTAGCTCAACCAGACAGAGTGCCTCCCCTAATCCCAAGTGGGTTTTGATCAAGAGTCTGATTTTGAGCTACCAGTCTCTCCCTTCAAAGCTCACTAGGCTTTTTTGTTGCTTAGTACAAAAGGTTAGTACAAGGAGTTTGAGAATGGGGGTCCAGCAGTTGCTCTGCTAAAACTGGCCGAGGTAAATCTCTCCAGCTCAAGGCTCTCAGGAGTTTATGCTTTTTTAATGCGAGGGATTTGGATTAGATCAGTGATTTTCTGTGTATAAAGATAATCTTATGATGCCCAGTGTGGACAAGAGGTTAGAGCCCATCAGGCTGACTTTGAAGGTGGGCTCTGTCCCCCCATGTGGCCATAGTGAATGCAACTGTCTAAAAGTCTGTGGTCCCCCCCAAAGACGGAAAATGTATTAACAGGACAATGTGAGGACAAGGAGGAGGTGGGGATGTAGGAGTGAACAAGGTAACAGATCATAGGCTATGTTTTTCCACATCAAAATGAAGATAAAATGTATTACAGAAGATATTGTTTCTCTGAAAAGTCTTGCCACTTACGACATGAAATTATATTAAGTTATATGTGTGCCAACTTCAAAACGTTACTGCACCTGAAGTGACCACTGCCCTGGCCAACCCTGGTAGGTGAGGGTCAGATGGGAATCCTAAGGACTGGCTTTTGCTGCTCATCTAAATACTAAAAGCTTTCACTGCATCAGCACTTCCTTTTATTGGTATCATATTTCTGTCATAGGCCCCATAGGCTTGGTTGAGTGTAGGGTCACCCAGAAAATAACGAGCTTCCACTTTAATTATGCAAACTAGAGGTAGGTGACTGAGAACTTACTTTTGGTCTGCAAGACTGGGAGTTTTGCAAGCCCTAAGGGAGTGCAGAGTTTCCTGAAGCTGTTGCAAGGTAGCTGGCCTTCTGAAAGCAGGCGATATTCTCCTTCGCTTTGGCTATGACTGCACAGGTACCCTAAACTGGAACCTTGAAGCAGGTTTTTCTCCATAGGCCCAGAGGAGAGGCCATCTCGCTCAGAGGAAAGGGCTTGTGCCCCTTTCATCCAGAGCAGTGGTTCTCAACTTGTGGATTGTGACCCTTTTGGGCGTCGAACAAATTTTTGCAGTTAACATAAATTACAGTTATGAAGTAGCAAAGAACATAATTTTATGGTTGGGGGTCACCACAACATGAGGAACTATATTAAAGGGTTGCAGCAATAGGAAGGTTGAGAACCACTGATCCAGAGGTATTTTGATCCCATCCACCTTTTAATATTTTCATTGACAACTGGTTTTCCACAAAACAGTATTTTTGCTGAGGGAAGGACAGGCAAAGGCCTGAAAATTTAGAGATGCATAGCTGAGAAGATTATTTTTTTTCATGTGCAACTTTAAATTGCACACTATTTTATTTTTGGGGGGGTACAAAGCTGAGAAGATTTTACAAAAGTTCATATTTTACTAGCTTAATTTGGAAAAGGACACAAGAATTTGCCAAGAAAACGAGCTTTATTGAGGAACACCAGATTTCATCAGGAATCATGCAGGGCAGCCCTGCTTCATGCCTCAGCTGCCAGGTTGTGCTGCCCTGGAGAGGAGGGGCCAGCATTGCCGACTCAGGCTATGATGACAGCACACACCACTGAGTGTCCCTCCCAGGATGCACAGCAGCTGTCCCAGCAGCCTGTCTCAACCTCAGACTCTGGCCTCTTAGGGACCGTTCAGATGAAAAGTCACCCTTGCTCCCTGCCCAACCCTGAGCTTGTAATATCAGCCTCGTGACCAAGAACTTGGTTTTGGTCTACAAGATACAGAGAGTTTTGCTGCTGAAGATTTTTCAAATTTCAGAATCCTATCACTTATCTTGGGTCTAGGTAAATCTTTAGAGAATTGATCCTGTCCTCTGATGCAGTGTCTCCAACCTTTTTGGCACGAGGGACCTTTTTCATGAAAGACAATTTTTTTTTACAGGGTAGAAGGGAATCAGACAGAAGGTAGAGGTCATGCAGTAGTAGGAAGGGAACGATGGGGACTGTAAATATAGATGCTCACCCACCCACTCACCTCTTCCTGTGTGGCTCAGTTCCTAACAGGCCATAGACCACACCATTCCAAGCTCAGGGGTTGGGGACCACAGCTGTAATGAGTAGGAAGATCAACTGGCTTTTGTATGAGTCTGTAAACAGAAGATGCCAAACAAGACTCTACCAAGTATGTCAAGCCTCGTGGGTTTTTAGTGTTTGAGAATACGGCAATGGATTCAAGGGCAAGACTTTTAAAGTCATCATTCTCTAAATATAATACCATAGATACTAGTTCCTGAAGCATTTAAATGGAAAGTGAAACTGAGTCACACTGTTTACTTTTCTTTTCTTTTCTTTTCTTTTTTTTGAGACGGAGCCTCAAGCTATCCCCCTGGGTAGAGTGCCATGGCATCACAGCTCATAGCAACCTCCAACTCCTGGGCTCAAGCGAGTCTCCTGTCTCCGCCTCCCAAGTAGCTGGGACCACAGGCACCCG
>CAUYQV010002147.1:0-14535 GCA_963574575.1 Galagoides demidoff | reverse complement strand
GAATTAGAGAACATTAAGTGAAATAAGCCAAGCACAGAAAGACAAATCTTACACATTCTCACTCATATGTGGGAACTAAATATTAAAAACAATTGATCACATGGAGACAGAAACAGTTACCAAAGGCTGGGAAGACAGCAGGGAGGAGAAAGTAAAAGGGTTGATGATTAATGGATGCAAAAATATACTTAGACAAAATGAATGCTATTTGCTAGCACAAGAAAGTGACTATAACCAACAATAAGTTACGATGTACTTTAAAATAACTAAAAGAATAGAAGTGGAACGTTCCTAACACAAAGAAATGATAAATGCCTGAAGTGAGAAATATCTCAATTACACTACATTATCTGATTAATTCACACTGTATACCTGTATCAAAACATCATTTATACTCTACAAAGATATGTAACTATTCCCGGCCTATTCTTGAAATTAAAAATTTTTAATTTGGGGGGGAATTTGAAAAAAAATTCATGGAAACTGACAATTTTTTTCAAAGGAGCTA
This sequence comes from Galagoides demidoff, assembly GCA_963574575.1. Classification (NCBI taxonomy): domain Eukaryota; kingdom Metazoa; phylum Chordata; class Mammalia; order Primates; family Galagidae; genus Galagoides; species Galagoides demidoff. The sequence continues at coordinate 14,027 of CAUYQV010002147.1, read as the reverse complement.
TACCATTTTGCATTTCTATCAGCAAAAAAATGAGTTTCAGTTACAGATTAAAAAATACTAATAAAGAAAAGAAAGAAGATATCCAAGAGAACAAAATTAAAAAAATTGTAATAGAGAAATAAAATCAGATTCACAGAGGAAAGTGGTCACAATGTGAGTCAGGTAAAGAAGATCCAACTTAAACATTATTGAAGTCTCTAAAGAGGGAAAGAAGGAAAAGGAGGAAGGTGGAGATGAAGAAACAGGATGGGGGGAAAGAAGAAAAGAGGAAAGGAAAGGAGGGAAGAAGAAAGGAGAAAGCTAATATTAAAAACTATAAACAAAGAAAACTGCCCAGAAATAAAAAAAGAACTAAATCTGCACACTGGAAAGTCACACCAGATACCTAGGAAATAACCCAGAACTTTCAACTCCAGGATATATTTTAGTGGAACAATTAAACTTTAAGAGTAAAGAAAAAATCCTCAAGGTCTACAGGCAAAAAAGATCAAATATTTCACAAGAACAACAACATTTTCAAAAGCAACATACAAACCAAAGTAACATTTTCAAGAAACCTAAGGAAAGTGCAAACCAAAGATTTTATATCCATCAAGTTATCCTTCAAGTATCAAGAGCATGGAAAAACAATTCTAATATAAAGAAATTCTAGAAATCCTGTACAAATATTTCTCTCCTGGGGAATCTACTGAAGATAAGCTGCATCCAAACAAAAGATTTCTGAGAAAGCTGTGACAAAGGGCTGAGAAGCATTTCATATATTTATTTATAGAGCTAAGACCAAATCAAGGATGAGGCTCTTAACATAATAAATAAATTGATTTTTTTAGGCCAGATGGGGTGACTTATACCCGTCATCCTAGCACTTTGAGAGGCCAGGAATTTGAGACCAGTCTGGGCAATAGTAAGACCCCTTCTCTACGAAAAAAAAAAAATACACACATATGTGTATATATACACATATACATATATATACACAAATGTAGAATTTCTTTTCACAAAATGAAAAGAATGCAACTAAAATGGCTTTATACTTGTATTATTGGCTTTCCTACTTGTATTATTATTAGAAGTGATTCAAAATATATCATTTAAAACTGACAGATCTTTTAATAAATGGTAAAACATAAATACAAAGTTAACCACGAAAACAAAAACACAAAATTCTAAGGTACCAAAGAAAAATTTTAAATGACAAAGATGACATGACAAATAAAGAAAAGAACATATTAAATACAACATAATTCACACAAGATTTATACTAAAAGTGAAGCTACACATATCAAGTAATAAATGTGAAATTATTTAATTCATTTAATAAGAAAAATATTTCCAAATGGGTTCATAAAGCAAAATCCAACCTATACAAGGGTCCTATACGTGGGTTCACCCTTATACACATCTGTTAAGGTTCTATATATTCAAAGCAAATGCTGACAGAGAATAGTAATCAAAAAGAAATGATTAAATCAACCAAATTGTATTTTAATTGAATATAATCACACAGAAGAAAGAAACTAATTCAAGTAACTTTTGAACGTAGTACTTTGACAAAAAATTCATAAAAGGAGCCAGGAGGTGTGACTGCAAAGAGATCTTAAGAGTTTTTAGTACCTTTAAAGTTGGGGGGGCATGTTGTGACATTCAAAAACTATTTTATGGGGAGTTGAAGAAATTGGCCTGGGAAAATATTTATAAAGAGGACCCCCCGCCCCCGGCAATTGAAACAACACCAAAAATATATCACTGGGATCTGATCAAACTAAAAAGCTTCTGCACAACCAAGAGCACCGTAAGTAAAGCGAACAGACAGCGTTCAAAATGGGAGAAGGCTTTTGCAGGTAATGTTTCTGACAAAGGTCTGATAAGTAGAATACACAGAGAAAAACTAATCAATAAGAAAAGAACAAATAACCCCATTTCTTTGTGGGCAAGAGACTTGAGCAGAAGCATCTCTGGAGATGAAAGATGAATGGCCAGCAAACACATGAAAAAGTGCTCATCACCTTTAATCATCAGGGACATGCAAATCAAAACCACTTTGAGATATCATCTAAGCCCACGTCACAAAATCCCCAAACTACAGATGTTGGCATGGAAATGTGGAGACAGAAACACTTCTACACTGCTGGTGGGATTGCAAACTAATACAACATTTTTGCAAAGAAGTTTGGAGAATTCTCAAGGAACTAAAAGAAAACCTACAGTTAGATCCTGCAATTCCTCTACAAGGTATATACCCAGATGATCAAAAATCATTTTACAACAAAGACATTTGTACCAAAATGTTTATTGCAGCCCAATTGCCCATTGACCCATGAATGAATTAACAGATTGTGGTATATGTACACCATGGAATACTGTGCAGCCATAACAAGATGGAGACTTTATATATGTTATACTTCCCTGGATGGAACGGAAACATATTCTTTTTAGTAAAGTGTCTCAAGAACGGGGGGAACAAGTATCCAATGTACTCAATAATCTTTTGAAACCAATACAAAATCACCTACACATTCATACAAATGAAAAACACAACTATAGTCCAGAAAGAAGAAAGAGGAGAGTTGGGGAGAGGAAGGGACACGGGGGAGGAGGGAAGGTATTTGGTGGGACCTCACCTATTGTGCACAATGCAATGGTACATTTGAATCTATTAAGAATAGAGAATAAATGTCTGACCACAAAAAATAAGTGAGGTGATGGTTATGTTAATCAGTTTAATGTAAGCATTCCACATTGTATATCAAATTAGCACACTGTACCCTGTAAACGTATACAGTTATGATTTAATGTTTTAAAAAACTATTTTATGTGTTTTATACCACTGACTGACCTAGTACCAAGATCAACGATGTTGATACTGTGGAGGGACGGCACTGTCACTGAGGAAGAAGATCTACACGACAGACTATTATTTGGCAATAACAAGGTTGATAATAAGATGCCTGTCAACGCACAACTCTATCTAACAGCAAAAACCACTATGATGAGAATAAACTTAACTTCAAAAAATACATACTCTATGATATCATTTCTTTTAAATTCTAAAACTAATACCTGGTGAAAGAAACCAGTGGTTTCCTGTAGGGAGCAGGGTGGCAAGGAGAATTGCTGGAGAGTTCATCTGGGAACAGACTCAAAGGAACTTCCCAGGGAGACATTTTTAATCTTGGTATGAGATATGAGTTACACAGGTATATGCGTTTATAAAAACTCATTTAACCGGAACACTAAATTTCAACTATGTGTAAATTATACCTCAATAAAAAAAGTAAAAGAAAAGGTAACAATCTGATTTTATGGTTTAAGTATAATAATTGCCTTTGACGCATTATCACAGGGAAGCTTTTCTCAGCATCAATGGATGAATGTATATAAAAGATAGAATGAGGGAACTTGAGGTCTTTTCCTTTGCACCTAGCATGAAATCGCCTGTAAAAATTCTACTGACATTTGCCATTTATTTACACCTGCTGGCAGAACTATCCCAGTACAGCCTACTCTACTGCAACCATTTCTAGAGTAAACAAAAATTCTAAAGGACCAGCAATAAAATCTATCTGATCCACGGATAGTGAAACAGAATCTATTTGCCTGGAGTCGTAAGTAGCATGACTTTAAATGACCCAATACGACTATACTGTGTAAAAGGGCCCCATACGATGTAATTGACATAGCTGTGCTGCTCTCACTGTCAAGATGTGTGATAGAGGATGCTCTACGTATGCTGAAATTTTACATGCCTTAAGAGAGAGAATAAAAGGGAAAGCAATTTCTTCAGAAGAAAAATTCTACTAGAAAACATTCATTAAAAAATGAGAAGACTATATATCAAACTGTCTTTTATTACTGGCCATTAAAAATTACTTTGACCAAGAATGGCAATCTGCAATAAAACCGCATTATCCCATTGTCCAATCTGTTGTTTCTGGACATCTAATAACTCTTGGAATAAAAATGTCCAGAACTTTTTCTTAAAAGTCAGATTTTGACATTATAATCTACATTGTATTTCCCAAATTGTCTGAACTCCAATGCCTTCATTATAACAAAACTGGCTCTTTTTAAAATTCTTTATGCTTAAATTTTTTTATTGGTGTGATCCAACTCTTTGTGTATTTTTAATAGCAATAAATACAATTTTCCAGTTGTCAAAAGAAGCATACAAATCACTTAGAATCCATTCTAATTAATCAATGATCAATATTTGATTCTTGGAACAATATTTGATGCTTAGCACAGTTCCAACACTTCTACTACAATCACAAGTGATATTTCCTATCAGGATAAGAATAAGGATTCTATCAGGAATAGACCTTTTTCAGCCTATCTCTCAAGCATGTAAGCTAATATCAAAGGTAAGAAATAATAAGCATTTTAATTTTTTGTAGAATTTAATAGTCTACAAAGTAGCTTGTCAAACTATTTCAATTTTTTCCAACTAAATGAACCTAAATGTTGACATCTGATCCGTTTATTTTCCCTTTAACCTACTCTACATTCTTTCAAATTCTGCAAAGTTAATATTCTCTATTTTCAAGTTTCCATTTCTAAAATTTTACTGTGTATTTAAGACAATGATATAACTCTGTATTTAAGACAATGATTTCTTCCAGGTGGTTTTTTTCCCCTTATGGATAATATTCTGAGAGCCGGCAACATAGGACTGACAAAGAGGGGGCGGTGCACATGATTATAAACAGCACCACTGGCATACATCCACTAGATGTCAGTCATGCAGTTAGCATCCATTTACATTCTTAATCCTGAAGGACACAAACAGAAATTCTATGAACTATCCTGGATTCAGTGTGAATACCCAACAGAGACACTCAGAATTGTACACGATATGGTCTAAAGTCTTGCTACTAGAGAGGCCACTGTTTTGGTCTAGTGAGGACGCTAGCCACCAATGAAATGCAGGCTTTTTCAAAGTGCCATTGTTAGTTAAGGACAACCGTGTTGGAGACCTTTGTGGTGATTCTCATCAGTTTATAGAGGAGAGATATACTATCATTTCAAAATTATGTTTTGAAAGACTTAGCTTATGGAAACAGGGAAGCACAAAGCAGAATGTTTTGTACATATATAACATTTAGACTATTTCAAAGAACTCCCCCCACGCCCCCCAAAAAGTTCATTATATTAAGAATAAAATAGTCTTGGGGAAATTGACTTAAGAAGACAAAACATCTTGGGTTGGTGCCACCAAAATCACCAACTAGTTCTGTTCCATCAAATACCTGGCTTTACTCTTCACAATATTATTCTAAGAGCATGTGACTTTCGTAAAAAGGTTCTTAAGGATTCTCATGGAAAAGTATCCTAGAAGGTGCTGTCTCTGCAAAGGAAGTGGAATGACTGTTTGCCCAGTTACCAGATTGCCTTAGTCCAGTTGGATGTATTAATTGGCACCAAGGATCAGATTTGAACCCCTGAATGAATAACCAATCTCACCATAATACCAAGCATTCCATATAATCCCCAAATAAAACGGGAGGCTAAATAGAAACAAGACAACTCAAAGATCTTTAGGAAAGTCTTGGTTTCCTCAACAGCAAAATTAAGAAATCAAGTTAGGTGGTCTCCTATTCTCCTTCCAACTCTATAATTTTGTGACTCTATGATGCAATATGTTCTTTTCCTCAAAATAGGGGAAACTATTTTTGATGACTAGTTGTGGCCAGTTCGTTGCCTTGAAGATAGAAAAACACAAATACGTATTATCAATTACATTACGCATCAATAACCCTGATCCCTGGCTTTTGCGGCGAAAGCGTTTAAAGTCTAGTAGAAGATAGTGATGAATTAAAGCACAAAAAGTTCTAATAGGAAATAAAATCACCAGAAGGGTTATTACAGTATAAATAGCAATGGTATAGTTATTAGTACAAATAAGACATAATGCTGTGTGGAGCAGGCATGTAGATTCTCCCAAGTAATATGTTCTAAAACACAAGATGATTCCAATGCCCATTATACAGCTACAGTTCCAGGGAGTCAGGTGCTTGGGGTGAGATGCTTCTAGAGAATCCCTTTGTTTGGTTATTGCTTTAGAATTCTGGAGACCTATATAATCCTAAAATACATATTGATCATACTCTACCCCACTGGTTTTATTATTAATGTTATTTTTATTTCCTCAAAAATTATATCAAACTGTGTTGCCAACTGCAAAAAAGAGAGAGAGAGAGAACTGAAATAAAAAGTCATCCCCTCCTTCCTTTATACTTTTGATGTTAGGCTCCCTAGGAAAGACTTTAAGTAGAAATCCCTGAAAGGCCTCAAAGCCACTCCTGCTGTCACTTTGCACAACTTACAAAGCACAAAGTAGCTAATAGGCCGTCAGAAGGGAGTTTATTAAACCAAGCAATTAGCACTTTACTTTAAAGAGATGTGATAAGATTAAATGAAGGAAAATCAAGTAATGTAAGCTTTTTGAAAGGAAGGACAAAGTATTCAGAGCTGCAGGAGTAAAGGCACAAAGATTTAAGGAACATTTGTCCAGCAACGTTACACTTTGTGAGTGGCCCTTCCTTATTGGCTCCTCACAAGAAGGTTGTTAAGCAGGCAGGGCTTGCTGGGGTCCTTAAACATGGGCCACTGAAGTCACAAGGAAACATGGACTCTTCACATTTCGATAAACTTCATTTAGTGGTGAGGAGTGGGATAGTGTTGGAGCTGGCCGACAGGATCTCCCCATACACAGTACAACCCACCACAATGAGATCAGCAAGAGCCCGGAAGAAAGGGACTTGGGCAGGAAGGTGATTGAGTAGGTATTACACACAAATAAGCCAAGTCTCAGGTGAAAATAAGGTGTTTAAAAAGAGCTAGATTTCCCCCCAGCCTAAGTGCCCAGTTCAGCAGTCCTAACATACCATGTCTTCTCTTAAACTGTTGTTTAAGCAGGAAAAGGGGTGGTAGGTTGGTAAGTAGGTCTTTCTATGTTTTAGGGCTACTCCATGCAAGTGGAATTCTAGGTGCTGGGTGTATATTAATCCATGTAATTCTCACAACCACCCTGTCTCCATCTTACAGGTGAAGAAACTGAGATTTGGAACTTCACTAAGTTACCCAGAGTTACCTGGCTGTGTGGGAAGATACAAAGCCTGATTTGAATTCTGGTCTGTTTTATTCAATAATTCATGAAAAAACATTATTTATGTTTCTGCCCATTCTATCAGGTTTATTTCTTGTGCTTATTCCATAGTAATTCTCTTACTTTTTTTTGGACGTAATATACACTTTCTGAATTGCAATCACACGTATTAGACCTTGAAATATGTGAAGTTGCTTCCTGCCAAGTTATCTAAAGGGATATTAGGGAAAACATTAAAATAATTTTAAAAAACAGGGGGCTACATGGACACAAGATGTTACATGAACAGAATTAAATATATAATACGTAAATAAAAGACTGAGAAACTGGATAATCTAAACTTTTAATTAACATAAATAAACTAATGTCTTTGAGAGATAAAGCAAGCATTTGGGTATCAACTTGATCATGGCCTTCAATGTGATTAACATTCCAAGGAAATATGAAATCAGATCGATAATACTAGCAAACATGGCATGTGATAAGATATCCACAAAGAATATTTCAGCAACCTATACTGCTAAATAAAAGGTATATGGCTAAAATTTAAATGAACTTAAATTATAAGAAATCCTACCATCAATTATCTTGGAAAGTGAAAAATTGTGTGATAAAGCAAATGTTTTACTCCTTATCTCAATTTACCATCCACTGTCTTGAAGTGAAATCCTGAGGTGCTAGCCATATCCATATCCTGGCATAAATAATTAGATTGTTTTTAAAGAAGAAAGATTAAAAACTGAGCCCTTTCTAACCCAAAAAATGTGATATTCAAAAGCAAACAAGCTAAGGATTTGTTCCCTATCTGGAAACTGTTCTTCTATATATGTTCATCCATTTCCTCAATAATCTGACCTTACCCCAGCTGGTTAGCCAGTCCCACAATCCATTGAGATTCCACAGCAGAAATAAAATGCATACATACTGTAGCTGTAATTCAATTAATCTTCTCCTTGGGTTTCCTCTGCTCTGTGCCAGGGTCATTTGTAAGGTCATCACTCACTCCAAACTGTTGCACCTGTGTTACTATTGAAACAGCCCTTCCTCCCTTCCAGCCCTGCCCTGGACTCTATCCTCCCAGTCACGGGTGCCCTAATCACCTTTTTCCCAGGCACAAAAGCTTTCCTTTGCAAGGAGGAATGCTAGAATTCCCCCAAGCATTGGCAAGGAAATATTTAAATGTAATCAGGAGATCTTCCTTTGTTTCATTTTTTTTCCTGGGGAAATTAATCTCTCTAAGGTATTCGATGTATTCTTTGGCTCTTCCGTGAGGCAACATCGTACACTACTGAAGTGGTCACAGCTTGCAAAGGCTAAATATTTTCTTCTCCTTTGCTGCTGACACAGATGATACGTGCCTGGTTTTCTCAAGCGTCTCTAATTGGATACTTTGCTTCATTTAAATTATTTTAAACTTGGCTGTGAGAAATGTGTATATGTACATCCCATCCCTCCCCCACCTAGACCCATGAATGCAGAATCACTGGCAGCTGTGTCTCTCCTAATAGCTTCCCCCTCCCAACCATAATTCCCTCAGACTCTAACAAGCTTGAGAAACTTCCCAGTTCAGTTCTCTCCAATCATTTCTCGTCTTCGGTCCTTCCAAATTTATATTGTTTCTATTTAGAAAAGCCAGTCTATGTCATGTACCTTTACATGTTAGAAAGAGCTTTTAAAGTGAAACTAGTCTTTAAGAAAAACGTGAGTATAATCTTAAATCTATTCTATCACATGCAGCTGTGTGTGCTTGAACAAATTGCTTGACCCCTCTGAACTTCAGTTTTATTTTTTATAAAGTGGTGGGAATAATACCAACTGCATAGAGCTGCCCTCAGCATTAAATTATATAATGTACATAAAGCATGTACAATAATTCTTGGCACATATTTGTATTAATCATATTTTTTATTTTCTGTATTTTATGATATTGTACCATCTTAAAAAGGTTGCTAGCCAGGGGAAACTTGCACCTCCTGGGGCTAGCTAGCCTGGAGAGCACACCAAAAATACCAAGTCTATATAGTCTATCTCGAATACCTTGTCTAACTCTTACACACCAAGCCAATATTGTCCCCGCCCTAAGTCATTCTAAGGATCGATATTGAGCAACTAGAGACCACCTCTATGCCGGAAAGGCCCCCCAGGATTATTCAAACTAACTGATTCCAATAAAGGCTCTGGCCTAGGCTTTCTCCTTTCCCCCTGGCTCCTGGCTCTTCCCTAGCTAACCCTGGTGTTTCCCCAGTGGCCCCGCAGGGTATGACATGCCTCTTGTTTCTCCTGGAGCTATGAGTAACCTCAAGCTTTTCTTTCAATGGCATTGACCTCTAAAAGTCATCACTCAGTCACACCTCTGTAAATGAACTTTTGGGTGTAATTTTAAAACTGTGTTTAATGAACATAAATGTCCTTCATTCCCATATTATCATTTTACAATTACTGAGTGCCCACAAGTTGTGATTAGATATAACGGGCAAAGATACAGATAGGTTTAACCCCATTACTATCAAACCAACCAGATGCAGACAGAGCTGACAGCCTAGGAGGTACCGTGTTCTCAGACCTCAGCCAGCCTCCAAATCAGAAGAGTTGTGAAAACACAGATTAGTGTCCAACCTCCAGCGTTTCAGATTCAGGAGGTCTGCGTTGACCTTCCAGAATCTGCATTTGTAAGAAGTTCCCAGATGCTGTTGCTAGTGGCTCATGGACCATATTTTGAGAACCACAGCTTTAGAGGATATGAAGATAAGCAGGTGGGGGAGAATAACTGGCACCATAGGGTAAACAGATATCTCCAGTTGCATAAAATCAAAGTTTTGAAGTTTGCGAGAAGCATCAACAAATGAGTTTCCTGCTTCACAAAAGATGCCTAGATTACTCAGCATTCCCAGAATAAAAACACACTTGCCCACTCTCAGAGAAAGAACCACCCTGTGGGTTTTTGATAGATGTTCTGTTTGTTTTGTTTCTGGATTTTGTTTCTATTTTGTTTTGTTTTTTAGATGTATACTCTTTCTCTTCCCTGCATTATTGCTTAATAGGGCCAATGTGAAAACTTATAACTTATCCCACAGAGGTAAATTGCTCTATATCCTACTTTCATGAGAGAACAACGATGATTCAAATTACCACCTCCTGACACTCAAGCTCGGCCTGATGGGTGACATGAGGAGACTCATCAGGCCGTGCAGCTGACCAGCTTATTGGGGAAGAGCTCTGGAGAGCAGCACACATTGAACCACACAAAACAGGTTCTAGGGGGTGACACTGACTCATTTAACCCTCACTAGAATTCTCTAAGATAAATATGTCCATCTCCACTTTACCACATGGAAAAAACTAAAGCTCAGATAAGTCATTCAGCCATTTCCCCCCAAATTAGTGATATTGCCTGGATTTCTCAGGTCGGACTCCAAGACTATTTTAACTGTCATTTTCTGTAAAACGAGATAGACTGAGATGTGAATCTTTAGTTCCTTCTGCCTGGTTCATTCTGAGATTTTACCAGGCTTGCTCTTCTAAATGTAGAGAGAATTTTTGTTTTTTAATCCAACACATTGACAACACTGGCATATAAATAGCGTCACCCTTTCTCAACTATTAGACGTCGACTCAGAGTATTTATTTGTTTGTTTATTTCATGTTAAAGTGAGGGTACAAAAAAAAAAAAAAACAAGGCACAACATTTGAATTTGTTAGGCAGAATCCCTCTTGTAGTTATGTCCTGCACCCAAAAGGCGTGGCATATATACCTACCTTGTGCCCATTCAGTGGGAGGACCCCAAACTCCCCACCAACTCAGAGTATTTAATAACCACAGAATTTTTTTCTGCCTCAGCTTGGTGTTAAGCCTCTGTGCTTTGGTAGATCTGCCATAATCCTCCAGGTTACTAAGAATGAACTAACAGAAGCATTGCATCTCAGTTGATAGCCTCTTACCAAGTAATATGGGAGGTAAGTAGAATTGCCAGAGGTAGTAAACAGAAAGACCCCTAGTTAAATTGGAATTTTAAATAAACAACAAAAAATACCCTAGTATATGTTTACTCAATAAACTATTTGGAACTTACTTATACTAAAAAATATTATGTCTACTTATATGCAATTCAAATTCAAAGGAGCCTTCTGTATTTTATCTGACAACCTGCTATAAAGGCTCCCTCAGAGGTCATCCTTAGGCTGTGTATTGTCAGAAGGAAGAGAGGGGGGAGGGACCTTGGAAGCCGAACAATGTATGGGTCGGGAACAATGAAGAAAAGCCCCTTCCCTCTTCTGTGAACTGTAACTGCTGCTTCCTTGGGCACGGTGCACTGTGGCCAGGGAAACTTGTTAACTACAGCTCCAGCATCACTTTATAAATCATTACTCACTTCCCGTCCATTAACATTACCAAACAGCAAGGGACAACTTGTAAGCTATTATCCTGTAGTCAAGCCCTTGCATCAAAACATTAGTTCCCCAAGTGTATCTGTACATTTTAATATAAGATTGCTCTTTCCTAAGGCAAATCCTAAACCCCCTCCCCATTGCCACCTCTTTCACATTATTTAGCCCTAAATGCTGTAGATTATCTTTTTCTTTCATTACATCATTATGAAATAATCAATTTTCACTTTTTACATTTTCCCACATTATCATCAATGGAACAAAACCATTACTAAACATCAAAATCCATTAGATAGTCCACAAAGACGATTCAAACCATGAGGTCTGTCCCTGGGAACTTTGTGTGCTAGATGCTAAGCTTACAGAAAAGAGTAAGATATCCTTTTATAGCTCTATTTAAAAGATTTGGGAAATTTTAAATAATTTGGAGAGTATTCATCAGCCCTCTTTTGCATCGAGTGGATACCAGGTTCCCACTCAATACACAATTATCCTTGTGAATATCTCCTTAGAATTCTTCTTTGAATATCTTCCTTAGAATTATCTCCCCCTCCCAGAAAAGTAGATCCTGGCAACTATCTGAGTGAATTCTTTATGTGCATGATATACCATGGCCCTGAGATTGGACTAGGACATATAATTCTATTTTCTCACCTGGGAACTTGGGATTGAGATTGAGAAGCAGCAATTCAGCCTCTGAATGTGGTAACATGAAAAATGAATATCTATAAAAGAACTGGTTCTGTGTGTGGAGTGGAGACATGGAAAAAAGCCAGGCTAGAAAGAAGAGGAGGAAGCAGACAGAGAATGAAGAGAGAGCAGATTTTGTTTCTCTCCCTTCATTTGCTGAGTGCCTATTACACACATATCAAATATGGTTCTGAAACCTAGGAACAGAAGGGTAAAGAGACAAATGCCCCTACCTGAGGTCAACAATGAATAAATTAAATAAATGAGAAGACAAACACATCAGATAAGCACTAAAATTAAAAAATGGAACATTTCTTATCTACAAATAAACTCTAGAAAAGTATGTATAGGACAATTTCAAAAGGAGTGGTCAGAAAGACCTTACTAAGAATAAAACATTTCAGAAAAAGCACTGAGGAAGGTGAAGCACTGAATGTCTTAGGGAGGGTATTTGGGCACTTTGGAGGTAACATGAACTTCAACTGACTTCACCACCTCAAATCTAAAGCACATTTGCACACATCCTCTAATAGAATGTTCATCTCCTTTGCCTTGAGCAAATATTCTGAAACAACCATTGTGTATTTAGTGTGGGGAGACAGCTGGAGGGAGTAGATGTGAAATGACATAGAGGTGCTGATATCAGGGTCAAGCAGACACATAATGCAGTCCAAGTTATCAGATGATAGGAGGAAGGGCTTCTGAGTGTGCAATACTGTGGACTGAGTCATAGACTTCCTACTGGATCTCACAGAATGTTTATAGCCACCACCATGCTGAGACAAGAGCCATACAGGGCTTAAGAAGAGAAGCTACTGCCCCACCCCAGATGGAAGGTACCCTGAGTGAAATGTCAACATTCAGTTAAAACATGGAAGTGGTTCTAGAACCTAGGTCGGTATAAACTACCATGTTTAAAAACCTTGTGTGAATAAGGAGCTGAAAATACTTCATGCATACTGACGGTCTAAAGCTAAAATATTATGTGTTCTTGTTTTATTTAAATGAAAATGTATTAAAAGAAGGGCTGTCTGTATTTATGGAAAATCAGACCATTCCAAATACTCCAGTATCAAATATATGTTTCTATGATGGCATGATGATGCAGTGATTTGCATAAACATCCTCATTGGGTGAAAGAAGGAGGCGTGGCAAACTTGAGTTTTCACAAGTTACAAAGCAAGTTATTCTTGTAGTGAGAAAATTGAGAACAAAGAAAAAGGAGGCATTAATAAATTAAAAGAAAGAAAATAATTGGAAAGGACAAACCATTTAGATGAAAGGGGGTGGGAAGGCACCTAAAATTGAGACACTAGAGCAGCTACCAGCAGCCAGTGTGTGACTATGAAATGCCGAGATTTGAAACAGTTCTCCTTTCTCTGAGAGCCTACTATTTTTTTAGCACTGCCACAAATGAGTGGTGCATCTGAATTATTATTATGAGCATGAGATATTTTGGATAACTTCTGGCTTCATTAGGTTATAGTATCACATAAGTCATGTTCACTATGCCTAGGTAAGATGGCACATATTTGTTCCTTTTCTAGGGGTTAAAATACATTTTAATTTTTGTGTTTCTTTTATTTTTTTTTTATTAAATCATAGCTGAGGACATCAATGCAATCATGGGGTACTATGTGCTGGTTTTATATACAATTTGAAATATTTTCATCAAACTGGTTAACATAGCCTTCATGGCATTTTCTTAGTTATTGTGTTAAGACATTTATAGTCTACATTTAGTAAATTTCACATGTACCCTTGGAAGATGCACCGTAGGTATGGTCCCACTGATTACCCTCCCTTCTGTTTCTTTTAAATATGTAAATACCAAAGCTCAGAAGAC
>CAUYQV010002145.1:0-40398 GCA_963574575.1 Galagoides demidoff | reverse complement strand
CGGGTTCGAATCCCCAGCCCGGGCCCGCCAAACAACAATGATAGCTGCAACCAAAAAATGGCCGGGTGTTGTGGCGGGCGCCTGTGGTCCCAGCTACTTGGGAGGCGGAGGTGGTGGACTTGCTTGAGCCCAAGAATTGGAGGTTGCTGTGAGCTGTGATGCCATGGCACTCTACCCAGGGGGACAGCTTGAGGCTCCGTCTCAAAAAAAAAAAACAAAGAGTCTGTCTTCTCTCACTCCCTTCTCTCTGCTCTTTTCTCCTTCTCTTTCTCATCTCTTTCCCACTTCCCTTTCTCTAATATAAAATAAACTTATACTTTTATATCCTAAAATAAACAAACAAACAAAAAAACAAACCAAAACAAAACAACCAAAAAGCCCAAGTAAGAGTTCAGGCCAGGTGTGGTGGCTTATGCCATAATCCCAGTACTCTTGGAGGCCAAGGCAGGAGGGTCTCTTGAGCTCAAAAGTTTGAGGTTGCTGTGAGCTAGGCTGAGACCACAGCACTCGAGCTTGGGCAACAAAGCTAGATTCTGTGTCCAAAAAATAATTTAAAAAAAGGTCCAAATTATTGGCTTACTACATGTAGATTAGAGCCTGTACATGGTAAGCATCTAATAAAGTTTACTTTTTCCTACTATTTCTCTCTTCTCCAGTAAGAACCACTTTTGAAAGTACCTAATTTCCAAGTTAACAGCCATTTCCTTCTCTCCATTCAAACTGTCAAGTCTTCTGGAGTGTGCTAAGATTTCCATACACTGCGCTTGGTTTTCCCTTGATATACCACAAGTCTCAAGAGTTCATCACCTTGAATCTTTATGGCATTTAGGAATAGGACCAATTTGTTAGTATTTCTGTGTCTGGCCATTTGTGTAAGGGGAGGGAGTTATGTTTCATTAATCCATCTAAATGGTATAAGGACTGTTTAGAGCTCCCACAGACTCAGATCCCCATTTTCTTCCTCTACCATCCGAAAAGGTCTATTTGGCTGCTAAACAGCAAGCAATTAGAACAGCCAGTCTACCTGGAGAACTGGCCGGTCTGTCTGATCTAAGAAGACTCAGTATTCCCAAGGGGACTTGTCCTTTTTGAAAGAAGAAATGAATGACATCCCTTTTTGTTAACCTGGTGCTAGGTATTTTCTCTAAGCAGCCCATTTAAAAAGAACAAATTCAAACTGATCCAAGAAACAAATGCAAGAGATCTGCAAAGCTCTTAGTGGATGAGTTTACACACTATCCTAATTTCAAAGAAGATTTTATGCCAGGGCACAATGGTTGGGTTCTCCCAACGGGCACACCCCCACTTTAAAGATCAGATTCTGCATTTGTGCAGAAATCAGATAAATGCAAAGAGCTCGAGGTTTGTTTCTGTTCTTAACTGATTTGTCCTCCAAAGGATAGTTTCTATGCTAACTTGTTATGCAAAGTCTGAATGTTTGGGGTACTGGTGGGGGAATAGAACACACAAGACTCCCCTTCCAAATTTTCAAGGGTCAAATTACAAAGTGTCCCTTCCCTTTGTTCTTCTTTTTCTTTCTTTTTTTTTTAGACCGAGTCTCATTATGTCACCCTCAGTAGAAGGCCATGGCATCACAGCTCACAGCAATGTCAAATTCCTGGGCTCAAAAGATCCTCCTGCCTCAGCCTCCCAAGTAGCTGGGACTACAGGCACTCGCCACAATGCCTGGCCATTTTTTGGTTGCAGTTGTCATTGTTATTTAGCTGGCCCCGGCTGGGTTTGAACCCGCCACGTGTGGCTGGTACTGTAAACACTCTTCTAAGGGGACCGAGTCCCTCCCATTTGTTCTTTACTGCTCTATCTACCCATGTCCAGAGCAGTTTAGCTCAAAATATTGCACTTGTACTTGCCTTCTGATTTTCAACTTTGAAAATCCCCATCCCTTGTGGGCTGCTTAGTCTTTGGTCTAAACTCAAGTGCTTTTATTCAGTTCATTAATGGAGCTCCCACTTCATGTGTGTTTCTGTTGCCAGCGACCAGGCATCTCTGTGGAAGCTCCCACAGCTCCTGTGTTCAAGCCTATCAATATTCTAATCAAAGGACATTTGATTTCAGATTTATTTGTCCATCTTCTTAGCATCAAACATATTGTCTGCCACTTAACAGGTGCTAAATTAACACCGCCTGGGTGACTAGGTAAGTGCAGGAGTAACAAAGGTACATTTCACTCTCTCAGGCCTCTTTGAATTTAAACCAACAATTTATAACTTGCTGGTTTTAGTGGAAGACGACAACCCCAGAGTTTTTCCAGGCCTTTTTGGGGTTCTAGTTACCTAATGAACAGACATAGTGAATAAACCAAGAGAGTCAAATAAAAATGAAAAATGAGAGAAAAATCTTTTCATGGTTCTACATATAGTCCTGTAACCAAGTCTCTTTTGTTCCTTATTTAATTTGGGTCTATATCTTGCCTCCCCATGGCACTTAAAATTGATTACATTTAATTTAGGATGAGGCTCATGTCATAGGTTTGTATATTCAACTTCTGTACAGCCAACTACCTTGTTCCTTTTAGAATGTTCTTATTTTCTTGGGTGGAAAGTGCCAAACCAAAGTGGGAATCAAGTTTCATTTAAAAACATTTTTCTGATTGTATACATTAAAAATTCATTAACGATCTACAGAAGACGCTGGCAAGAGAATGAAAAAGCAAGCCACAGACTGGGAGGAAATATTTGCACAACACATAGCTCACACAGCACTGGTATTCAAGATACACAAAACACTCCTAAAACTCAGTAAGAAAATAACCAGTACAATTTAAACATAGATCTGAACAGATACCTCACCAAAGAAGATATACAGATGTCTACTAAGCATATGAAATATGCTTATCATATGTCATTAGGGAACTACTAATTAAAACAATGAAATACTACTACGTACCTAATAAAGTGTCAAAAAATCCAAGACCCTGACTACACCAAAAGCTGGCACGGATGCAGAGCAGCAGTAACCCTCCTTCATTGCTACTGAGAATGCAAAACGGTCCCGCCACTTTGGAAGACAGTTAGGCAGTTCCTTACACAGCTAACCCTACTCTTACCACACAAGCTAGCAATCGCACTTTCAGAGATTAACCCAAATGTGTTACAAACTTACATCCACACCAAAACTGGCATACAAATGTTTATAGCAGCTTTATTCATAATTGGCAAAATTAGGAAGCAACCAAGATATCCTTTAGTAATACGATGGGTAAATGAATGGTGGACATCCATAAAATAGAATAAAATTCAGCAATGAAAATAAATAAATTATCAAGCCATGGAAAGACACAGAGGAATCTTAAATGCATGCTGCAGAGTAAAAGAATTCATCTAAAAAAGCCACATAGTATATGATCCCAACTATATGGCATTCTGGAAAAGCAAAAGTATGGAGACAGTTAAATAAATATTATAAATAAATACACAGTGGTTGTCAAGAGCTTGTGGGGACAGAGAAATAGGTAGAGATGGGATCTTTAGGCCAGCGAAACTCTTCTGTGTGATTCACGTAAAGGTGAATACATGTTATTATATGTTTGTCAAACCTCACGGATGTATCAGTGTTGGCTAATCAATTGTAACAAATGAACCACACTAATGCAAGATGGTAATAATAGAAGAAACTGGGGAAGGGGTGAGCAGAGAGAGGAAGAAGGAGGGAGGGGTGGGGCAGGGATTAGCAGAGGGAGGGAAGGAGGGAGGGGGTGGGGTCTTGGTGTGTGCCACATCATTTGGGGGCAAGACACGATTGTAAGAGGGACTTTACCTAACAAATGCAATCAGTGAAACCTGGTTTCTTGTACCCTCAATGAATCCCCAACAATAAATTAAAAATAATAATAATAATAATAGCAGAAACTGGGAGAGAAAGGGAGATAAAAGGGGATGGGAGCTCTGTAGTTTCTGCTCAATACTTCTGTAAACCAAAAAAGAAAAAAAAAAAAGGAAAGAATATAAAAAGAAAAAACTTGCACACAACTAAAAGATCTTTGATTACTTTCAATTTTGAAAAACAAACAAAAGTAAAAAGAAGAAAAATCGCTCCACTCCTACCACTAAACAACTGTATGTTTAATTTTAAAGTTGAAAGAATCCTTTAAAATGAAATAAACAAGGCAGCTAAGGTTAACAGGACAGTCTAGCGAGTATGTGCTGTTTCAATTACACTAAGTAAGAAAAGAATTTAAAAGCAGAAATTCTTGAGGCACATTTTACAGCTATGCCATCAGTGTCCAATCCTGGAAGCTGAATGCCCTAAAACGCGACCCCCACACCACCCGCCTTCGCTTGTTTGGCAGCTGCTGTCCTGATGTCCTGGGTCAATGCCAGAACCTAACTTGGCATTGGCATTAAATGCATCTTGACCTAATGAACTTGGGAAAGCACTGGAAAAGTTCAGCAAGAACTTTTCTCAGCTATGTTTGCAAGTAACAATCTAAACAGAAATATTGTCCAAAACTATGCAACTCTGTAATGTGCTTTAATGAGTTGCAGGAATAAAAACAGGCCGTTGAAAGGCTTTCCCTGAGATGCGTGGCCTCAAGAATGGTGGCCTGGCATATGACCTCCGTGGCTTCTACCTGCTCTCACAGCTGTGGTCACTTCCCCCTCCAGCCTCAGCTCTGTCACTGGTATCAGAATCTTGCTCTTGATTCAGTGGCCTGAGCAGTGGTTATAGCACCTACTTCCGTGGAGTACACTCCTTCTTCTTCCTCATCATCCTGATCCCCACATTTCAGGGGAAATGGGGTACCCTAACAAATCTTGGTAGGTATCCTACAAAGTTCCTTTAGAGAGCCACAGCTGGGGTTAACTGCCAGGATTACAATTGAGTTCTAAGTACTGTGCTCCTAGTCTCCAAAATTACACAAAAGGCAAACAAAAACACAGATCTGGTAAAAACAAGAAAACACTTTTAAGCAAAATAAAAACGATGTAGGATTAATATAAATGGGGTTAAATTAGAAATTAAATTTAGGATTAGGAGAATTATAATCTTCTCTCTTCTTTTCCTTTCCAACTTTTTGCCTTCATGCCCACAAACTGTGCACTTCCCATACTTGCTGAAATTTCTTGCTGAAATTCCTTTGCAAAAGCCAGGACACAAACATTATAGCAATGACATACACATTATAGATATATGAAAATGTTTAGATCTTGTGGGGCTCAGAGTCAATTTGCTATGCAGGAGAATATACCATGGCCAGCAGAGGAGTATAATTTGTAAAATAGAAATAACCTATAAAGACAACAATCCCTAATAATTTTAGAAATTAAAATACAGACTCTTCTGAAGTTTGGAAGACACCCATCTTCCTCCTGTACAGCAAAGCTACACATAAATATAACTTTGTTCTTGACAATTTCTTGAGAAGTTAATGAGACCATTTGTGATACATGATGGGACTCAACTTGTCACCAAACCTGCTTTGGAAAATAACAGCTGCAAAGATCAAGATCTTAGAATTACACTTGGCTCTGAAGTGTCTTATTTCATTTCCTGGCTCTATGGTTGGCATATAGTAAGTGGTCAATACATACTGTTGAATGAATGAGTAAAAAACCACATAAGTAAAGCCCACTTTCTCTGATTCCATGTAGTATCACAGAGATAGAGGTCGGAGCAGTGATTCTTCAAAGGGAAGCTTTTAGACCAGTAGCATCTGACCACCTGGGGACTTGATAAAAATATAAATCCTACCCTTTGTCCCACAGAATCAGAATCTTTAAGATAGGTTCAGAAATCTGTTTTAACAAGCCCATTTGGTGATTATGGCAAACCCACTGAAGTTTAAGAACTACCTGTTTGAAAAGATTCGTTAACAAGGTGTTTTCCCCACCTCCCATGCTAACAATAATACTTCTATATCTGTAATTTCCTTGCCATCTCATTGAGAAAAGTCCTAAGATTTTGGAAATCTTTGGAAAAGATAAGACTTTACCAAACCTTACTGATAAGGATTTAAGGCAAATGCATTGGCACCAAGGTAGGCAAGAAGGCAAGATATTTTCAGCCCAAGGGAGCTAGAAAGAGCAGAGGTTCTGAACCCATAAATGAAGCCACACCATCTTGTGTGTGGCATTCAGTATTGAAACGGGGTATGGGACAGAGAGGCCCAGTCATCTTCCCTCAGTTTAGTGTCTAGTTTCCATGTCTTTTCCTGAGGGAGATTATGTGGCCTTTATGACGTTGTTCTAGGAATGTGCTCTCCCGCCAAATGGGAGACATGTGAGCCTTTACAATTGCAGCATCCCTGTTCTGGCAAGCTACTCACGACCCTTTGCAAATGTGGGCGGCCAGTGGGAAGTGATTCCGTGGTTCAGATCTAAGGCACAGTCTTGCCAGATGTAGCAATCTGATTTTTAAAAAAGTGCTTTCCTAAATCAAGCTCCACTTCCAGTATCATTCTGGGGTGACCACCTCATCCCAGTTTGCCTAGGACCTCCCTGGTCCTAGCAAAGAAATGGCCAAATTTTGGAAGCCCTTCAGTTTCAGGAAAATAAAGATGTTTGATTACTTTAAGGATGAAGAGTTCCAGGGGTAAAACGCAGCCCTAATTTGCTTTCCGATTGCTGCATTTCTGCCAAGACCAACAAAATCAAGTAATTAGCAACTGGAAAGGTAAAGGAAAATAATGAAGTAGATGGTGTTAAGGAAGCAGCTGGGGGAAGGAAAGTGTGTACGATTTGCTCGGCAGCGGCAGGGCAGGCCACGAGAGGTCTGCACTCAATCACTGATGCCGAACGCCAGGCACTAGGCACCCTTTGGTGCCACTTCTGACACTGCGCGACACCATGCACTGCCAACCACGAGCCCCTCGGGAGGCCCGTACATGCTCCTTGCTCTTCATCACCCTAAAAACTTACTCTCGGCAAGTACAAAAACTTTTTCATCTTCAAAATACGATTAAGGGGCACTTACTGTCCAACCAAGGACAGAGGTGTCTCACTTAGGTGAGGAATAACAGGAAACCCAGGGCAGGTAATGAGTGCTTTTTAACAGGCACAAAGTTAAACAGGCCACAAAGTTAAACTAAAGCTTAGGTACTTTACACTAAGAAAATATAAGTAAAGGACCTGGCATGATGCCTAACATAGAGTTCCTGTTATTTTTTCATAGAGAATGTCCCACTCAGTCCCATTCCTCTTACTGCTGAGGAAAAAAAAAAAAAAAGACCCTGCTTTTTAGCATGGCAAGAAAGAAAAAGAAAGAAAGTAGAGGAAGAAAAGTAGGTCATGACAAGTCAGTACATTAACAATAGCAAGAAACATCAGCTATGTGTTGAGAGAAAAGAAGAAAGAATCTGGCTCATTAACTACAAATCGTAATGGTCAAGGGTCATTGAATGTGAGGGTAGGTGGCCCCATTTCACAGTGGTCTCTGAGGACTGCTCTGCAGTTCAGCCCAGTGTGATGATTGTTAATAATCAGGTCCCAAGACGCGAAGAATGAGGAGAACTGTGTTTGGTACATTCCATGTGAAAGGGAGTTACGGTTTTGAAAAAGTTTCAGCTGCCTGGTAAACGCACTTCCGCAACCTATTTCTTCCACTCGTGATGTCTAGTCAATCTTCAGCTGCAAAGCTGAGCGACTGTTCTCAATCATAACTCAGATCGAGTCACTCCTTTGCTCCCTGGCTTCCCATTTCACAAAACTACCCCCTCAATATTCACAATGCAAACCTCAGACTGACAATATTGGCACCACCCAGCAGCCACCCAGCCCTGCTAAATTATAGTCTTGATTTTAGCTAGCTCCCCGGGGGGGGGGGGTTGTTAGGACAGTAAGTAGGGCCCTGCACTGTCTGGCTCCTCAGCTACAGCTCTCCTTTTTGCTCTCTCAGCTCTAACACACAGGCCCCTTTCTCCTCATCATCTAGTTCATGCCTGGCCTTCCTCAGGATCCTTATCACCGCTGCTCCTCTTCGTGGAAGGCTTTTCTGTCAGATACCCCCCTGCACACGGGTTTGCTGCCTGCAAGCTTTTGCTCCACTCTCATGTTTTTACTGGTGCCACCCTGACCACCCTGTTTAAAACCATAGTCACAGCCAGTCCAGTGCTCACACCTGTAATCCCAGTACTCGGGAGGCCAAGACTCACGGATTGCTTGACCTCAGTAGTTTGAGACCAGCCTGAGCAAGAGTAAGACCTTGTCTCTACTAAAAATAAACATAAACTAGCCAGGCATTGTGGTAGGCACCTTAGTCCCAGCTATTGGGAGGCTGAGGCAAGAGGATTGCTTGAACCCAGGAATTTGAGGTTGCTGTGAGCTACAGTGACACCATGGCACTCTCCTCAGGTTGACAGGGTGTGACTTCATCAAAAACAAAACAAAATCCAAAAACTCCCAAGAGAACACATCCCCCCAACCATATTTTCCATGCTTGGTTCACTCCTAATCACCCTGGCTAAGTTTTCTTCCTGATAACACTCCACTCTTGTAAAATCCCACGCAGTTGAGTTATCTGTTATGCTTATGGTTTTATTATTATTTTTAAGAGAGACAAGGTCTTGCTCTGTTTCCCAGGTGGCTGTCCAGTGGTGTAATCATTGCTCCCTGTAGCCTCCAAATCCTGGCCTCAAGCGATCCTTCCACCTCAGCCTCCTGAGTAGCTCGGACTATATGCAGGCACACATCACCATGCCTGGTGAATTTTAAACATTTTTTGGTAAAGACAATGTCTTATTGTAGGACCTAGGCTGTTCTCAAAGTCCAGACCTCGAACAATCCTCTCACCTTGGCCTCCGCGAGTTCTGGGATTACAGAGGGAGCACTGCACCTGGTCATGCCGTGCTTATTGTTCATTGTCTGTCTCTGTCTCCACCGTGTAGCACTGTGTGGACATGAATTTGATACTGATACAATATCCACGTATATGATTATTTTTCTAGTATTTCATTTTTATGATATTTCACAGAAGTACCAGACTGTGGCAGATTAGAAACCAACCAACCAAAAATTGGTATGTTCAAAGCACTTGGAGAAACATCAGCCCAGGACAGTTCTTGGCACTTAGTGTTAATAATTATTTTCTGAATAAATGAATGAATAAATAAATAGAAGAACAAATGCCTAGAGTATAATTGTTTACATAGTAAAAGTAAACGATGTCTGTATATCTTCCTGTCAGTCTTGGGAAATAATTTAACTGCTTGGCTTAGTGGCAAAGTGATTCTTGTTACGCATTTCCTGAGCACGCTGTGCTTTTCTCTCATATGTGATCAATGTGTCAGTCCACATGTACCCACTTCTTAGATTCGCCAATTAAGGGGCTAATGACAGCCTTGTCTAAACTCCACACTTACAGACATCTTTACACGGCTGCTCTGAGCTGACCTTGAGACTGAGTAACTTTACATTTATTCCCTGCCTCTCACAGTCAGCCTACCAGAACCCTGCACAGAACAACAAAGTCAGTCTTTACTGCAAGTTAGGAAGCAAACCTGTTGGATGTTAGAGCTCTTCTAAAAAGAGAAGATCACGATATTCTCACTCAGCCTTCCACAAAACATGGGTTGAAATAATGGGTCATTTAAGAAAAAGAATTAAACACAAAGGTATAACTTGCTAAAATGTCTCTTAAAAATATATATACCCTTGCTTCTGCAACTGATAATATAAACAAGTTATAAACAAAATCGAAAAATGGGTGTTCTTCAGTTGATCTTTGCTGCTTTCCAAGGTCAAGGGAAATTTGATTTAGATATCATTCTTTTTCCTGCCTAAACCTTTTTACTTCTCCTCCTGTCCAAAGCAATAGTTACAAAGTAAAACAGCTTGGACTATTTGTTCCACTAGTAGGCTATGTCTATTTGGGGGTATCTAAGAGACATTTATTTTGTTCCAGGATTACTAGAAACTTATTTTCACACTTTGCTCTGACTCACTTTCTTGAGTTTCACTTAGCTCTTGCTTCCAAGAGTATTTCATCCTGACTTTGGATGCTCAAGAATTCAATTTGGGGACTTAGGTTGTGAGGAGGGAAGTCATAAATGGAAAGACGGGACTCTAGAGCAGCGATTCTCAACCTGTGGGTCACGATCCACAGGACCTGTACTAAAGGGCCACGACATTGGGAAGGTTGAGAACCACTGCTCTAGAGAGTTTAAAATCTAGTACGTACATGAAGATAACTGTATACAAAGCAAGATGTGTGTGCAGTATAAGAAAAGTCAGAGTACAGAGCTGTTGTGGCCCCTGGAGGACAGCAAAGATTCTGACTGTGAACAGGGAGGGGTGTGCAGAGCAGAAGGGGCAGCATGACCAGTGAGAGAGAGAACACACAGGAATGCTCAGAGTGTGGAGAGTAGTTTGGATATTCTGAAGCAGAGGGAGGAGAGATTAGTGGAAGTCAGGGCTCGAAAAGAAGATTAGGACCAAAACAAAGACTTGAAACTCACACTAAATTCAAGTTGATGATAAGATACTGAGGAGTCACTGAAAAGGATGGAGCAAGGGAATGTCATGATAATTCCCTTTGCTCCAGGATTACTTTGCTTTAAAAAAGCTCCATAGGCATCGATGTGCTGAGAAGTTAAAGGAGAAGAATGGAGATAGGAAGACCAGTTAGGATGCTATTCATGAAAGCCCAAGGGGAGGAAATGGTGATGATGGCTGACCTAACAGAAAATCATTTAGACTGAAAGGAAGGGAGAGTTATAAGAAGAAAGTGCATATGAACCATTTATAGCAAATCAGGTGTGTAACTTATTAATAAGTTAGGCTTTTGGAAATACTTTTGTAAAGACTAGGAAAGATGACTGTAATCCAACAAGTCTCTTTCTCTTTAATAGTTATTAATTTAAAATGTAATATACTTTTATTCCTCCTGATCTATCCCACCAAAACTTAATGCCTAACAGAAAGGACTTTATTTCTGTACCTATTATTCATATTCATAGATTAATTTTGTATTTATACAATATCAATAACTACCACAACAGCATTTGACATTTACTGAACCCTTGCTATGAGCCAAACATGTCTTTTACTTATTCTAGCTCATTTAATCCTCAGTAAAATCCTCTCAGTTATGAACTACTTTCTTCATTTTATAGGTGCAAGTACTGAGGTAAGCAGTTGTTATGTAACTTGATTAACATAGGAGAGTGGAGGTTTCAATACAGGCATGTCCAACTCCAGAACCTGTCTGTATGGTTTAGCTACTCATCCATCCTTAAATTTTTCTCTTTTTAGGAATTTTATCTATTTTCAAGTAGAATGCCAAAAGAAAAAGAAGACCAAAAGGGATGCATAGAAAACAACAAGATGACAGATTTAAACTAAAACATATCAATAATCATATTAAATGTAAATGTTCTAAATACGCCAATTAAAAGATAGAGATTATCTGTCTTTGTCTGTTTGGATAGAGAAAAGTACCAACCAAATCACTGCATAATGGATTCTGCTCTATCACACCATCTTTCCTCTTAATTTCCCTCTTTTTAGTACTTCTCTTGCCTCTATCTCCATGTAGCCTTATTTGTGAATACTATTCTGGCTGTGAGGAAAACATTTCCTTGACAGGTTTATCATTTGCAACATGTCCATTTAAAGGCTTCTGCTATAATGGAATCATCTTCTCTTGCC
The DNA here is from genome assembly GCA_963574575.1 of Galagoides demidoff. Classification (NCBI taxonomy): domain Eukaryota; kingdom Metazoa; phylum Chordata; class Mammalia; order Primates; family Galagidae; genus Galagoides; species Galagoides demidoff. Next base: position 28,795 of record CAUYQV010002145.1, on the reverse strand, counting down.
TCTTTCCAAGAGTTTAAGTTCCATATAAACTGAAGTATAACACAATTATTATTCTTTTCCCACCTTGTAGTGTACTATTTCATCACTGAGAAACAGGCCAAAGGGAAATGTGAAAAGATCAGAGAAATTATTGCATATTTCAGAGAAATAGATGAGGTTGATACTAAGTGTAACATTGGCATATTAAAATGAAAAGGTTTCTTTTTTTGGAACAGTTCACCTTGTCCTTAGTATCTTCTGGACTGTAAATATTTCTTACAATCATGTTTCTATTTTATCTCTCAGAAGTACTGACTGTAGCTGCACACAAACCTGATCTGACTTTTACCATATTCTGTAGAGAGACATTTAGGACAGGGGCCAGAAATAGTCATTTCCCAAAGGCATATGGCAAGATGTCTGTATTTTTGCTGAGGGAATGATCATGTTGCCAAAAGGGCAGAACTATTCTCTAAATCCACATTCTTCATCAAGCCCTAAATTTTGACCCTGAATGATCGGCTTCACTAAAAACTGGTCGGCTATTTCTCTTTGTTTTAATAAAATAAAGTTTTGGAACAGTTTGCTAATTTAAGGTTCTTACAAGTAAAGAGAAAAGAATGTCCTCTGCTATTAATTATCTTCCCTTAGAAAGGTAAACTTGAGTGGCATGGGTTGGGTACAAACTGCTACCCTGCACACAGGGTTTATATCTGCCTACATGGCTTCCCAAACCTGACCTCTATTAACATTAGGTCTTATCATAATCCTGCCTTCCAGACAGTTCTGGCCAAACAATGTCTTAAAAAGTATACAAACATGTAAACAGTAGAAGCAGCATGCAATTCAAACTGTTCACCTTACCAGGTTTTCCAGAGGCTCCCCAGGGACCTTGTCCTTGCCGCTCTGGAGCAGGATGGCATGTCCGAGAAGACAGTGAATCAGTCCCAGAAACTGAATGCTTCAAAAAGACCCAGAAAGAGAAATATTACTCTTATCCTCTAATAAAGCAGCCTTAAGGACGTGGGCTTCCATTTAGCTAAGGGACCCTTAACCCTGACTGTAAGGGAAGAGTATTTTGGAGTCATTCGCAAGTGGTTCCCGTCTTGCACACAGTTTGGTGTAGGTCCTCTTCTTGGGGCCATTAGAGAAGCAAGGTCTCGACACCTTTTGCTTCATTCATTTATTTCTTCCTCTCAAGAAGTCACCCCAGCCCCCCTCTTAATTTAATTATAGTCCCAAATATAAAAACAGCTATGCATTGATTTGCACCTATGCTTAATTTTTATCCTTAAGAAAGAAAAAAGAAAACCTGTAGGAAGGTATTAATCTACTTAACATTTCTAAGTACATCATCCAAAGGATTTTGTTTTTTTAATCTTACATATGCTCAGCAGAGTTACTGGCAAAAACTGTACATTTTCTTCATTTCATCCTTTCAACATCAAATAGTAGGCAGCAAAAATTGGATCAGACTTCAAAGCCTGCTGTGGGCTCCAAGTCACAGAGAGACGCCTCCATTTCACATATTGAATTCGAGCAGGATATCAAAGTGCTACCAAAGAACCTCGGGTCCTTACTCAAAAAGAGGCTCTAACATCTGTAGAGAGTGGAGTGCACAGACAAATCACCTCAGGGAGCAGCTAACATTTATTCTCAGCAGCAAATTTCCAGGCTTTTGATTCTCTCTCCACTGTACCTCCCTGCCTCTCTACTGAACCAAAGCTCTTTAGCGAGCCAGGCTTTTGTCTCAAAGACTTTAAAATATCACTAACAGTTTCAAGTTTGGATGGCCCAACCAAGCAGCACAGACAGGCTTCCTGCCCATGGACTTGGATGGGTATGAAGGAAGGATACACATTTACGTTGGCATCAACATGTCCAGCTACCTTCTTTGCGTGTCCTGTGAAGATACCACACCCTTTTGGAGAACTCTGAGCTTGTGAATGCCTAAAAAATAACAATAGCAATAATAAGTTTTAAAAGGCTTGGAAATAATAATTGTTTAAAACCTTAAAGAGGGTCCCTTGCTTTCATAACATACTCTTTGAGCTTTCCTTGTTTCCCATTCCACCTCTTGGGTATAAGGCCATTGTCAACTTAAGGAAATGTATCCTACTAGGTGCTGTCCCTAAATGCTACTACATACTCACAGTCTGCCTGAGTTCTGAGACCCAGGAACTGCCCTTTTTAACGTTGTGTGGTTGAATGTGGTTTAGTGAGTACTATTGCCAAGAAACCAAGAAGCCAGTCACGTTGAGGCGGGGCCACCCTCCTCCTGCACAGCACATCAATCACATCCATGTTCAACATTTTTATACAATTTTTGATTCAGACTGGACATGGTTAAAGAATTTAAAATGGATACTGCAGTCAAATAACTTCGGGGAACTCTGGGTTGTACATAGTTTAAGAGGTTTCTTTACTACAGGAATTATCTTTTACAATCACAACAAATATTCACAGATGTCTAAAGTAGAGACACAGGGAGAATGCAGCTATCCAAATGTAATTTGACCAAGAAGCTTAAGGTGATAACCTACTAACATCTAGTAAAATATTGTTTTGTGAAACGAAGTTTGGAAAAACCAGTTGTGCTGTATTCCTAATTTCTAGTTACTGGAACACATCGTATAACACACTTTTGTACAATATGTTAAAATAGATGGAACCCAGCAGAGTGGAAAGCATTGATAGAAAAGGAGAATCTGTGTCTGACCCCTGCCTCAATATCCGTGATCACACATGCACACCCACATTGTGGGTAAACTTCTATAGTATTCTGAGTCCTAGTTTTTTTCATCTAAAAAATGAGAGAATTGAGATACATTATTCCTAAGGTCTCTTTCAGTTCTACATTAATAATCTTATGCTTTACTCAAACTGACAAATCATTTCAACACATCCTTCTGTGGATATTATTTTCAAAGTGATTTATTTATACTAGATTATCAGCAATGTGTTTATTTAAAAAATATGACATCAGTACCTGGGAGGAGGAGACTATAATTATATATTTGTACGGCATCTACGTGTTAATTGTATGTCTCCTACACTGGAATGCAAGCTCTATGAAGTCAGGGACTGAATCTGCTCCATTCCATAGCCTACAACTCAGGGCCTGGTACTGGTAAATGCTCAATAAACACTAAAGAAGCTGAATGAAAACAGAATGACTAGTTGACCCATAGAATAGGAGGCCATGTTGGTCAAGAATACCCTTAATATTAAAAATTATATTAATGAGCATTTATATAGCACTATATACTTTTTAAATGCTTGTAAAGATCTAATGATAGCTGTACAACCATTAGAGTTAATTGTACCTATTATAGAGATGAAGAAACTGAGGTTCAGAGAGGTTAAGGTATATTCCCAGGTATTATGGGGAATATGTAGCACTAAGACATTGACTCTTTGCTCTTCCTCTGAACCCTAATACACTTCACACCCTTCAGTCTCTATATATCCATCCACTCAAGGGACTTACTCCTGTTCAGCCTGGGCATGTCCCAGAGGTTGTAGGACATCTCTAGGGGACAGCTTCTGAGGTCCTTTGGGAGGAACTCTAGGAAAGAGAGTCTAGCTGTTAGATTACTGTCAGGTCCCCAACTTCTGCCTTTTCTGCTCCAACAAATAATTGAACTTCTGGAGAACTCCTCTGGCTTGTATGGTTTTCCAGGATCCAAAGGCCAGTGACAGACACCTCCCACACCTCCCTACTCTTCACAGAGAGCGGGGTGCCTGGTCAACTTATCAATCTGACTCCCTCTTCAAATAAGCCTTTGGGAGAACCTCAGGCAGCACAATGTAATGTTTGTGAGTATTACTTGGTATAACAAAGGCAGGAGTGAGGGTGAGGAAGTAGCGTCCTTAGGTAAATAAATAACCAAAGTTAAGCAGGTTTTTCTCCCCTGAGATGCTTTCCTAGAATCTTTAACTGAATAATATACACAACGAAACTCCTAGAGAGGAAAAGAGTGAGAAGTATTTCCTAGATATTATTTTAACAATGAATCCTTCTCCTGGCTTTTAGAATACATCTTGGGAAACAATGATCTGAGCAGTCTCTATTAGAAACAAATTCCAGTTTTGTTTTGTTTTGTTGTTTTAAATGACACAAGCTAATTTTCTTCCAAAGTCTAACTGCCTCAACTCCTTTGCAGAGACTGCATGAGTTGTTTCTGTTTCTGTTTTGTTTTTGCCTTAGGGACATGAGGATAATGGCTAATGCTGTGGAATCTGTCACCACCAAAACAAGAAAAAGCACGATAACCAAAAGCCAGTGCTTTTTCTTATTTACTGTATCATACACGCCACCGGGCACCGGACGAAGCATGTCTAAGTAGTTATCTCATGCAATTCTGCCAATAGCCGGGTGGATGGGTTCTATTTTTATCTCCACTTTTACAAATGAGGGAATTATGGATCAAGCAATGAATAGCTAGTTTCACACCATAACTAGTAATCCGACTAAGTATAAGACTTGCTGACTACACAGAGGAGATGCTAGAGGGAAATGACTGATTCAGTCAATAATGATCAATCGCTAATAACATCATTAGACAAATGGTTGATGGGGAGGAACAGGACATATGGTGCCAAAGAGCCACCATACAAATTCTTTCTTTCCGGTCACAAGAAGAGCAACACACATGGGAGAAATCAGAAGGTCACCATTTTAACCCAGTGCTTGATTTTAATACCACTGATGCCAGGACGGCATTATCTTGTGGTCTGGGGCAACGTGAAGTCTTTAAAATCACCCAGGATGCATTGTTTTTTTTTCTGTTGAATCTAATCAAGTCTTTAGACCTAACTTACAGTTTCCCCAAAACATAACACATAAAGGGACAAGCTAAGATCACAAGGAATCAAGCAGACAAATACAGAAGGTGAGTTGTTTTATCAGATAGGTCAATGTTATTAGAAAAAGGGACCATTCTATATTAAAAGAGATTTAGGGGTATAACAAACACCTTGATGCAATGTAATGTCCTAAATTAGATCCTGGCTAGGATAAACATTTACAAAGGATATTTTTTGAACAACTGGGAAAATCCGACTATGGATTGGTATTAGATGATATTAAGGTATTCATTTTCAAATTGTGATATTCTTTTTTTAATCAGGAGGAAATTTTTTTAAAAATGATACTGTCATCCGCCTCTGTTAGGAATCCATGTGCTGAACGGCAGAAGCATTGATCTGGCTATCAAATGGTGATGAATAGGAGGTAGTTTTCTCTCTTTGTATAATTCACTGCATATTTCTAGGGCTCTGCTGGCTTCTTGGAAACATAACTGAAGTCTCAAACAGATTGCCTCCAGGACTCGGCCGCTTCACTGAAGTCAGTTCATTGAACTGAGGGTTCTAGGGGAGATAGAAACTCTCAGTCACCGTTGAGAACCCTTCTGCTGGGCATCTGTCCTGAAAGCCCCCAAACAAAACTCATGTCTAATTCCCTCTCCTTAAAGCCTGGTCCCGGTGTGACCGGATGAGAGGCAGGGTGAGGGCCGGCCCCCGAGTCACCGGCTGCTGAGAATGCCAGCATCTCCCTTCTTCTGCAGCAGAATCCACAGGGCCAGCTGGCTCTGTCATGCTGCGCTGGCGGCACTAGGTGAAGTCACCGTGGTCTAGGGACTGTGCCTCAGCTTCACAGGCTCCAAAATTCAATTTGTCAGTTCATTGAGGGATAATGATTTTTTGTGAGCGTGGAGTTGCACTAACCAAACTCAGAAGAGTCATATTTGAAAAGCAAAATGCCAGTGTGTGATTTTACAGGGAATGGTATCATCTAGATGATGTTCTTCCCTCACTCGTTGGTTGATAAACTCTAGAGACCATCTTCCACATTAGAATTAGAGCAAAGGATGCAGGGTGCTCTTTGGGGTTGTAGCTAAGCAATCAAACTGGTTGCATAACTGGCCTTTGTCAACTTTAGCATGAGACTCGGTAACTTTTTTCTTGCATGGGGGTTGAGACACACTGGCTACCCCCTGATTCTCCATTTTCTAAACTTCATTTAAATTAGTTTGTGTACTTTTTGTTAATTTTGATAAAGTTTTCAAGATTATGTCTTCTCTTTTATCAATATAATTTAGAATGGCTTCTAGACAAACGGAGAAATCCATTAGTCGTTCACACTTGAAAGCATATTCTAATTTCAAAACAGGATAGGTTTCAGTTAATTCATTGTTGGCTGATTTTTGCTAGCTTCCCGCTGTCTCTAAATTTGGTAGTATTTCTCCCACAAACTTCTGTCTCACTTGGTAGCCCTAGAAGAAAGGCTAATCAGCATAGCCAAGTAAATTTGTTTCTGCTTCTTTGATTACTTTGTACAAATATGTTTTGTACCCTGAGCTCTTAATAAAAAAAAAGTCAACTTCTTGTCCCCAAGAAGCAGCAGCCAAACCACACTGCAGAAGATATGCTCAAAGAGGGATATTTTAACATATTAGGGACCCAAAAATCTCGAGGGAGGCAAGTTTCAGGTAAACAAGTCATGTAACTTTCCTTATGGAAGTTATTACCAGGAGAGATAATAGAGACGATGCATAAACATCCTTAGAAATGGTCTCAATAATTCAAGTTATGAAGGAAATCTAAGATACGTAAGTAAAGACATGGGAGAAGAAGATAATGTCCTTTGTTAAGGATCCCATGCTGCCCTGAGACCTACCAGGATTTCCTATGAACTGGGCGTAGGTCAAACCACAACTCAAGCATTCTTATTTAGTTCTTGTATGGAATCTGAACATTCCAAGGGGAGAGGATATAAACGTGGAACAACACCCAGATCTGAATCCCCCATCATTGTCACTATGCATCTACTCTCCCCCGATTCCCATCAGCCAGGTGTGACTGCATACTCTTCTGACTTTGTGCGGTTATTTAAATAGCTTTGAAGTCACAGAGGATTAGAAAGTAACAGAATGTCTTAAGAAGAACCCAAATTATCTGTTATGTGCTACTGTGTATTACTATATGTTAAGTTCAAAGGCATCCAAAATTAAGATGTTAATGAATCTTTTTTTTACAAAAACTGGAAATCTGGATTTTCTAGAATGTTTCTGTTTCTATCCACTACTACTTCTACCACAACAAACAAGCATTTGTTAAACACCCAGTCTCCTAGGGTTGTATTCCTATTTCCAGGGTTTTACATGCCATTTCCTCCCCTGCCCGCTGGCCATTGCATTCCTATCCTTCAGCTTAGGTGTCCGCTCCCCTGAAAAGCCTTTTCCTGACCCAACTCCCACCCTATCCACTTTTACTCCCCGCAGAGTTGGAGGCTGCCTGGCATATTCACACAATATAAACATATTGGAAATTGGGTCTGTAACTGATTTGCCTAGTGCCACATCCTGACCAATTAAAATTACCTGCAAATCACCTACTGAAGGTGAGTTTTAGCAGATTTTGACCAAGACAGGAGACCAAACAAGTGCAAGTACTGTGAGGTTCCAGGCTTTTGAGATCCTAGAGCTTTAGCTATGGCTGTGCTCATTTGTCTTCTCTTCATCTTTATTTTTCAGTTGATGAAAATGCTCTAAATTCCTGAGTTGTCTGAATATTTACTAATCATTAATCAGTGAAAATGTACTAATATCTGCCTCTTTTCTTACCCAAAGTAAATGACTAAAAGAACTGGTTGCAAAATATTGCCTTTTTTCCCCACCATTTTCTAATTAAAATTATTTTGTGGTTAAAAATAATGTATATTCGCTGTCATATTACATAAAATACAGATACTCAAGGAGAAGAAATATGAAGGAAAATGTCCACACTCCACACACACACATACATACATATACATATATCTATAATTAGCTAATACCTTGTGTATATCTTTTCCATACTTTTAAAACACACTTTAAAAAAGAATGGCTCATGCCATATTTATCATTTAACCTACCTTCTGTAATTATGAGTGTCTTTCCACATATCTGTGCATGTGTAATACATATATGCAAGTATACATATCATTATATATTTAGGGCTATATGGTATTCCATTGAGTGATTATCACAAGTGATTTAACTAATCTCTTGCTTTCTTCTTTTTTTTTTTTTGAGACAGAGCCTCAAGCTGTTGCTCTGGGTAGAGTGCCAAGGCCACAGCTCACAGAAACCTCCAAATCCTGGGCTCAAGCGAGTCTCCTGCCTCAGCCTCCCAACCCGCCACAATGCCTGGCTATTTTTTGGTTGTAATTGTTATTGTTTGCCAGGCCTGGGCTGGATTTGAACCTGCCAGCTGTGGTGCACGTGGCTAGTGCCTTAGCCGCTTGAGCTACAGGCACTGAGCCTTTTTTTTTTTTTTTTTTTTGGAGACAATTTCAAACTGTCACCCTGGGTAGAGTGCTGTGTCAGCACAGCTCACAGTAACTTCAAACTCTTGGAGGGATTCTCTGGTCTCATCCTCCCAACTTGCTAGCACTATAGGCACCCACCAAAATGCCCACTATTTTGTTGTTGTTGTTGCAGTTGTCATTGTTGTTTTAGCTGGCCAGAGCTGGGTTCAAACCCGCCAGTTTCAGTATATGTGGCCAGCACTGAGGTACAGGTGTCAAATCTCTTACTTTCAGATATTTAATTTTTTCCAATATTTTCAAATCATAAATAATGGATAATTAAACGTTCAGTACATATACTGATCTAGTTATTCCCCTAGAATAAATCTTAAATGTAAAGCCGTGAGGATAAAGGTGAGAAAATTTTTTTCTATCTTAAGGCTTTTGAATTATATCATCAAATTTCCTTCTAAAAGGCAAGAACAATTAACACTCATCTCCACAAAAGTATGAAAAGACTCCTATTATATCTGCAGCACTGAGTATTATTAATCTTTTTAACCTTTGTTTATCTCTTTGAAAAGTGGGTACTCATTATTATATTAATTGGCATTTCTTGATTTCTAAAAAGAGAAAACATTCCTGGACTTTACCATATGATACAAAAGAAATACAAAGAACATAAGAGATGAGAAACAATAATGGCACGGAATAAGATCACCACTATTGCAGGGGAGCAAAGGGGAACAAGAAGGAATGAGCTTCACAGCTCCTGTATTATTTCCTTTGTCTCATTAGGTTTGGATACTTGGTAACTTTAGTAACAATTCTGGATACATACATTGCATCCCACTCTATGATCTGTATGAGTTAAATATCCAAGTCATACGTAAGTACATGGAAATGTGTTTGCTCTAAAACACACAATTATTTTAAGTTTTAGAACATGGCTCAAGGACAAACTCAGCAGAAGGGCTCAAAAAGGCTAATGAATGTCTCATCATGCCATTGCTCTAAGTTAGCAGTAGTTAGATTTATGCACTTATGCTAATTTCCCAAATCCCATTGAGCCCTTTAAATTTGATCATATTTGTTTGCCTCATTGCTTTTCCCCAACCGAGAGCGAGCCCACGCAGCCTTAATTTGCCAGTTCTTGCGTTCTCATTAATTTCTTTTTCCTCCTTCACTAGTCTATTGCAGGCAGCTGTCACTGTGTAAAAGTCTAAGGTAGGAGCAGAAGGCTTTCCTTCATTCTGCTGAGAAGGCCTTGTTGGGAGAAAGGACGCTGTACTGAGAACCACCCATGAAGCTTCCTCCAGTTCTTCATCAGCACCCAAGGTTGCTCAGAGAGACAATAGGATTTTAAAAGGATAAAATTAAGAGATGCATACATGGCCAGAAGTTTGAAATGAAACATCTTAACAAGGTATTATATTTACTATTTATGATTTTGCGCTGAAAGACAAAGGAGAATAATTTCGTTTCCGTAACTGGTGCTTTTCTTTTGGGGAAGATCTTAAAGTAGCTTGTGGATTAAGCACTTTATCTTATCTTATTTTATTTGTTTTTATTTTTATTTTTGAGATAGAGTCTCACTCTGTTGCCCTTGGTAAAGTGCCATGGTGTCATAGCTCTCAGCGACCTCAAACTCTTGGGCTCAAACCATCCTCTTGCCTTAGCCACCCAAGTACTGGGACTACTGGCACCTGACATAATGCCCAGACAATTTTTCTATTTTTAGTAGAGACAAGGTCTTGCTCTTGCTCTTGCTCAGGCTCATCTCCTGGCTCCGCTTCCCAGGGTGATAGGCCAGGGCATGGACTTGCAGAGATAGAGGAAACTTCATCCACTCCATGCTGGCACTAGGGAAAGTGAGGTGTAGAGTGGTGACATGACTTGTCTGAGTCAGAAGAAGAGACAGCTCTAACATCCATGATCCTTGGATGATGTTGCTTTTATCACTGCGCCCCTAAAAGATAATATTTAACCCAGTTTTCCTCCTTTAATTCTGAAAGCAATGTTGAGTTTGGACAAAGAGAAACAAGAAGTGCTGAGATGAAGTGTGTGATGTGTATGGCACTAAATGATGGGGCCCAGGGACAGGTGAGGGAGAGGGTGTGACAGGAGTGAGGGGCATTTTAGGGCATTTTAAAAAATGAAAACTCTAACCAAGATTGTACATAGTGGGTGGTGACTAGTCAACAATGTCATAGCAGAAAAGCTTGAGGACAGTAGTAACAAAGCAAGACAACGATGATATGGATAGACATTTAGGTGTGGTAGAGAGGGATCAAGAGTCAAAAGAGAAAGTGGCTGATCAATTTTTTTATGGGATGAGAAGTGGTATTGACTTCTTTTTATTGTACCTTTTATTTCTTATTTATAGAAAAGATGCAAAAATAGTATAAGGAATTCTCTTTTTTCTCTATATTTCTCAGCAGAGTCTCCAACTATTAACATTTTACATATTTTTTATCCATTCTCCTTCTCTTTTGCTCTCCACACTGATCTATAATATATACAAACATGCAAATGTACTTAATTTTTTTCTAAACTATTTGACAGTTGGTCGTAAACCAGATACACCTTTATCCTTAAATAGTTCAGTGTGTATGTGATTCTATGTTTTTCTCCGTTTTTTAAAGGAAGGGCATTCCCTTATATGACCTGAGTACAATGATCAAAATTGGGGAATTCATATGATATCATTATCCAATCTACAGTGTACATTCAGATTTTGCCAAATGTGCTAGTGATATTGTCTATAGCCAAAGAAACCCTGGATCATAGATTGCACTCAGCTGTCCTCATTGTCATGTTCTCTGAGTCACCTCTCATCTGGAACAGTTCTTCAGTCTTCCTTTGTGTTTCATTTTGGAGTCTCCAGGCCAGTCATTTTGTCAAAGGTCCCTTCGTTTGGGCTCATGCACTGCTTCCTGATGAAATTCAGATCGCGCACACTTGGCAGGAAACCCACAGAGGCAATGCTGTCCTCTTCTCGGAGCATTACATCAGGGGACACACACTGTCAGTTCACCCACTGACTGGTGATGGTAACTCTTGTCACTAGGGGAGGGTGGTTTCTGTTTCTCCCCGTCCCTTCGTAATTAAGACGTCTCTTAATGGGCATTTATTCTGAGTGTGTGCAAGTAGTTTATTGCTCTCAAACTTTCGCCTACTAGTTTTAGCATCCATTCATGGTTCTTACCTGAAACAATTATTATTTTGATAATGGTGATTTACTGTTTCTATCATTCCATCTATCTTCATTGTTTTCACATTTTATTTCAAGGACCTATCCTGTTCCTTCCTGCCTTCCTTTTATCGATGTGGATTCATGAATTCTTATTTTATTCAACATATCATACTCTTTTATCATTATTTATTCCTCAATTTGGCACTGTATTGATTTTAAAGAATTGGGAGTAACAGATTTCACAATGAGTACTTCACAAAAAAGTACATAATACTAAATGCATAAAAAAGGTGGATGTCTCTGAGATAATAACAATAATTCATCTCTCATTACTATATGTGCTTTTTATGTGTCAGATATGATGCTAGGACTTTGTTTATGTTCTCTCATTTAAGTTTCAAAACTTGGTGAGCTAGATGTTGTGCCATTTGATCTACCATTTAAAGATGAGGAAACTGGGCCAGGTGAGGTGGTTTCCCCCTGTAACTTAGCACTAGGGGAGGCCAAGGCCGGTGGCTTGCTTGAGCTCAGGAGTTTGAGACCAGCCTGAGCAAGAGTGAGATACCATCTCTACTAAAAATAGAAAAAACTAGCCAGGTGTTGTGGTACATGCCCCAGCTACTTGGGAAGCTGAGACAAGAGGATCACTTAAATCCAGGAGTTTGAGGTTGCTGTGAGCTATGATGATTCCATGGCACTCTACCCAGAGTGACACCTTGCCCCCACTCCCCCCCAAAAAACATGAGGAAGCTTAGGCTCTAAGAAAAAAAACTTTAAATGGGTTCATGAGGTTCTTACCCTCCATGGTAGCAGGTCTAGCAGACTCCAGAGACCCTGCTGTCAATCACAGGTGCCTCTACATACAAGTGTGGAAACACCCCCAGGGAAGAATAAGGCTTTAAGAATGAGGGCTGGACTATTCCTCAGGGTAGCTGGACATTTTATCCAGGATCTACAGTGAAATCTAGTCTTTTTGCATTCTTACAAATGGTGCATTTGGAACCTGTCTACAAGTCTGTCATCACTCCAGGGACTTCTCTTACCTGCTTTATGGAAACTATCCAACCCTGCCTGATATCCAGTGAGAAAAGCCTAAGGAAAGAGATCATCTGTGTCACTGTCAGCAGACACAGGTCCAGACAGGCACGGCTTGGTCACATCACCCCAGGAAATGTTCCCATGGGTCAAGACACCCAGGGAAGTTGCCCATGGGTCAACCAAGTGAAAGCCACATTTAAGCAGGGATAAAAGGGCAAGGGGTGGGATGGGGGAAAGACCAAGGGAACAGAAGACCAGGGAAATTCACTATCTAGTTAATTCCTTAGGTCCCAGGTGAGGACACAGGGCCATGGCTGCCACCGTTCGCCCTCCCTGCAGGCTAACATACTAGACCCTTCTTCTGGCAACAATAACACCTCCACCATTACCATGCCACCACTTCTAATGTCAAATTCAGATGGTACAAGAATGAGCTCGAGTGAAAGGATGCTTCATGCTAGAGAAAATAATTTAAATAACTGCCCTGCCTTAGAGAAAAGCACAATTGCATCTAAGAATAACATCCTTACTCTCACAGGAGGAACAAACTAAAAATAAAAATCAACAAGGTGCTTCCTGCCAGTTTGTAAATCCAATAAGCAAAGATGATGCCTCAACCTGGCACTGGGCATTTAACAGCTAGCCTGACTCCCTCCACCCGAGAGCAGCCATGTGGTTCTCAGAGCTAACAGCTGCCAAGCAGAACCCCTCAGATTAACCCATAGGTGGTGTTGAACCACTTCCCATTAAGATATTTGCAAAGCAAATAAAAATGATAACCCCACTCTGAGTCCTGGGAGCTGGCCAGGAGAGCTGGCTGTTGTCGTTGACACCAAGAGCTCTCCTGGGAGGGTCTGAACCAGAGTGAAGAAGGCTACTCCTGCCTGCATCTCCAGACTGTGTTGAGCTTAGTCCCCTAGAATTCTCGCTATCAGGGACTATTATTATCTAATTTCCAAATACCAAAGCTAAATACCAAAGCTCTCTATTGCTCTCTGTCTCCCTGGCCACATCATGCTGATGAAAAGAACAAATTCACCACTCCCTGTCTTGTCTACTCACCAAGGAGACATGTCTGAGAAGTAAGATGGGCACAGAATGATTGTGGCATTGCTACTGTTAATAAATAACTTTTATGGTAAATACACTCACTTAACTCAATTCTTAAAGTGATTGAGCTGGTGCTAATGGGAAATACACAAGCATCTTTGTGTTCTACAGGTAGGAATGAGCTGCTATTTCATTCACAAGATATTTTTCTGACCTAGCAAAGGAAGTGAAATAAAGTTGATAAGATAAGAAACAGACAAGGTTAATCTGTCAACCTGTAGGATTATGATCGCGGTTTCTTTAAGTGTTGATAACAAAGCACTCATCTATAAAATTCATTTTTATACAGATTTTGTTTCCTACAGTATTTCTTGCTTGACTACATCTTCTTTTCTCAAAATCTTAAAAATAGAATCAATATGCAAAATATTTTGGACAGAAACTCATTCTCAGCCTGAGTATAGTAAAGGTCTTGATGAAGACACAAAGTAGGTATCAGCAATGTGCTGAATTTCTAGAATTGTCTACATTCAAAACATGGGTGCTGAAAATATCTCAAATTGTATATGAAAACACCACACTGCACCCCATGATTGCATTAATGTACACAGCTATGATTTAATTTAAAAAATAAATAAATAAAAATAGAACTGCCATTTTTTTTTTTTTAAAAGGGTGATATAGGAGGAGAATAAGAAATGGAAAAATGCTCAGAGAATTTACCAGATTCGGGCATTTCTTGAAATTGTCTTTTACATTAGATTCCCAAAATGCTTAGACATATAGGCATTCATTGTATAAAGAGATAGAAAAAAGGAAGGAAGAAAGGAGGAAGTAAGGGAGGGAGGGTAGAAGGAAGGGAAAAGAAATGAAAGAAAGGAGAGAGCGAAAGGGAGATTGAAATTCTTTTTAGAAAAAATTGACTTTTTTTATAAGATAGAAGAGATCCATCTGATGAAATTAAAGAGTAAATTTTTAGAATCTTGAATACATCACTCAGTTTTGGACGATGTTTATCCAAATACAATTCAAAGCAGCTTTGTGAATGTAAAAGTTCTGCAGCGAGATAGTGAACCCAACTTTGCAAAGCAAATTTGTCAATAGCAAATGGATTTAGCAATAGATTTATGAAATCACAAAAGCTTATGTTTACAGGTGATCACACTGACAGCCTTAGGGAGATGATTTTGTGACTTCAAGTATAAATAAGATATGTTGGAAAACTAAAAATTAGTTCTTGTGCAAAACTGCCCATCTTTGTCTGAGGTACCAGGCCCAAAAACACTACAATGAAGTGTGGATGTCATGGCAGGTGTGTATGGGACGGGGGAGGGTCAGAAAGCTAAAGTCAAACATGCATTCTAACATTTCTGCCGAAGGTCACTATGTCCCCCCAGTTTCTAGCAACCGACCCTTACCTTGTAATACTAACCGTAGACACCTACCAGCCAATAACTTAACTTCCTAAAGAAAATGCATAATTAAGCATCTTCCCAAGTTGGAATTTATCTTTGAGTTCAGAAGAGAGATCCACTACAAAATAATTACACGGTGTCAACGGCATCTCCCTTTACTGGTTTAATCAATACTGTTAGGTTTTTGGGAAAGCTGGCTCCTTACCTTATCCAAGATAAGGTAACATGCTCAAGTCACACTTGAGATAAATAGGAAACCTTTCTCATGAAAAAAGTAATTGAATTTAGTTTTGAACCTCACAGGAATAAAAATTCAATCAGAATGTATTTATCTATTCATCAATTATTTTGTTTTATGGTGATGACCAAAAATCCTAGATTCTAGATTCGGTGAATGATACAGAAATAAGTGATGGATTTAGCACCAGAGTTTATTATCTCATATGGGATACAGTAATAACAGCTAACATGTTTGTCTGCTTACTGCATACTAGGTACTTGTCTAAAGGTCTCCTGATAGTTTATTTTCCCAATGGCCACATGAAGTGGTACCATTATTAGAAACATACTTGCCCAAGGTCATTGAGCTAGCTGGACTCAAACATGGGCCAGAACAGAGGCAGTATGGCTCCAGAGTCCACAGCTAAACAATTTCCTCCACCTGAATGGTACCCTCGCGCACAGCAGGCAGAAATCAAACTCAGATGGTCACAGGGCCAGGCTATAAATTAAACAGGCCTGCAAGTAGGGATTTATAGAAGACAGCTCCTACGCAGTTCCAGCAGATTGTTGCCAGATACTCCAATTTTTCGAGCACTATCAAATATCTGAATTGTTTCTATTTTTATGTATTGGAAACTAATTAAGAAAATTATCAAACAAACAATGTGCAGGCCAAACAAAATATTTCTGCAAACCACATTCTACCCAACGACTATGAGTTCATATCTTCTGTCCTACAGAATGATGTCCAAAATATTTTGTGTATGTTTTAAGGCCTCTCATAGTCTGGCTCCCATCTGCCTTATTCCCCTTTCTAGTTCTTTCTGCCTCACTCCACTCCCCACAACCTCAGCCTTCTTCCCGCTGGACTCTCACCTTCCCCACAGTGGCCCCTGCATGTTCAGCCTCTGGGCCACGGCCTGCTCTGTTTCTCCTGCCCTCGTCTGCTTCAATACCCTGTGGGAGGTGCCACATGAATTAAACCTTGATGGGTAAATACATATCCGCAGGTAAAGAAAGGACTGCAAGAGAATTCTATCTAGAAAGAAGAGTATGAACAGACACATGAAACAGGACACGGAAGACAGGTTGAAGACCACCAAGCAGCTCCAAATATTTTAAGAGGCCTCTGGTCCCTGGAATCTGGTCCTATAAAGAGATTACTGACATTCTTGACATAAACAAATCTTCTAAAAGGGTCCCTTGCACAAGGATCATTGATGATTTAGGGTTTGTTGAAATAGTTCAGATAAATATTTATGTACAGCCATAAGCAAATCCATAAGGCAAGATGTAACTCAAAACAGATTATTCCTTGATGTTCTTTTCAGCTGGTGATTAGGTTTCTGGCTTCAGAAAGATTTCAAAAATAAATGTGACCAATTATTAAAAGTATTTTAAAAATCTAAAAAGCCTTAAAAAGGCTCTAAAAATCAACTACACTCTGGAAGTTTTTTTTAGACAGAATCTCACTCTGTTACTCAGGCTAGAGTGCCATGGCCTCAGCCTAACTCACAGCAACCTCAAACTCCTGGGTGCAAGTGATCCTCCTGCCTCAGCCTCCTGAGTAGCTGGGACTATAGGTCCCTGCTACAACACACCAGGCTAATATTTCTCTCTCTTTTTTTTTTTTAAAGACAGTTTCACTTTGTCGTCCTGGGTAGAGGGCTATGGTATCATCATATCTCACAGCAACCTCAAACTCCTGGACTCAGGCAAGCCTCTTGCCTCAGCCTCCCAAGTAGACGGAACTATAGGTGCCTGCCTTCATGGCCAGCTAGTTTTTCTATTTTTAGTAGAGATGGGGTCTCCTGAGCTCAGGTGATCCCTCTGCCTCAACTTCCCAGAGTACTAGGATTATAGGCACGAGCCATTGTGCCCAGCCTCTCTGAAAGTTACTAATACCACTTGAAACTGTGCTAGTGGCATCCTGGCCATGCTGGTAAGGGCCAAAGTCAACCTCAGATTTATTCCTGAGAGAAGGGCCAGGAATACAAAAGAATAAAATTTCTCCCTCAAGTTAAAACAGAGGGTAAGCATTGTTCAAAGTTCCTAAAGTGTTAGACACCTCAATGTTTATTTTAGCCTACACTTGCAGAGCCAAATCAGAAAGGTCTTGACTGGGAGTTTAGCTTTGTAGAAACCTTTTAAACAATAACATTATCACTATTATTGCTACTTCTCTTACTACAACCAAAAGCAGCTCCCCACAATCCTTACTGAACGCTATGTGTCTAGAACTGGTCTAGTTCCTTTGCACAGATTATGTCTAATCCTCCCAATTATTCCCTCTTTGCAGTCTAGGATACTGCAGTTCAGAGAGAGGAAGGAAACTGCCCAACTTCTTGTATCTTGTAAGTAGTTGAATTAAGAGTCAAAGCCAGGTCTGTTGCCAAAGTCCTTCATTTTTCTATGCAAATGACATAACACGTAGAGTGTCTACCACGCCATAAGCACTTCATTAAAGAAGGCCACTATTCTCACTGCCACTCCCACACAGTGCTGCCATTTTCTCTCTAGTTCCACAGTCCTCCAATGTGTCAGTGTACTAACGTGGCCACAGTGGCCCCAAATTTGCTGGAGGATTTGCTCTGTTCCATTGTCTTAGAACTGCCACGCATTTCTGCAATGACCTCCCATGCAGAGTGTGTGTTAAGATATGTGGCAATCTGTACTTCTCAGTCCACATGCAAATCTGGCCCACAGTCATCCCTGCTGACCGGGAGGCTGTTTCTCTGGCTCATCAATTCGGAGGTCAGCCCAACTGGCTCCAAGCCCCAGAGCTCCAAGGATGACACACAGGAGAAATATGCCCTCATTTTCCCCTGTTGTCAGGTGCCAGAGTCACAGAGGTTTCCGTCACTCTGAGTCTGAATCTCACTAGAGTGGCCCACAGTGAAGCGGCTTCTCTGGGGGTGTGTTACAAGCTGCCCTGTAAAAGCATCTGCACCAGCCTGACCGATGTTTTGCCTCCTTCATATGGGTTCCTTTCCTTGTACACAGCGACAGGCTAGCTGGGCTAACGAATGTCACATAAAAGCCTTGTGAGAGCTTTGCCATATGCAGGCCAAATTAAATTAAGGGGCATAATCCTCACCATTGTACTTATCAACATTAAAATGGAGGATTACCATCATGGGAGCAAAGCCCCAGAAATAAAAGACTATTTCCATTCTGTCATTCACTGTACGCAGTTACAGGCTCGTGTAGGAAGTGAAGCGGAGAAGCTTCACCCCAACCACTGACTCCTACTTTCAACCTGAGGCTTATTTCTCCCCCACCAAGTTAACCCCATTCTAGCCTGCGCTGATGGGAGCACCTTCCTTACGAGGCTTTTCGGCTTTTCTCCAAGAACCAGATGTTGGAATTTTCTCTATCAGTCACCGGGTGACAGTTTTCTACCATTCAGGGTATATTCCTTAGCTGGTTGTGATTTAAGATTTAAGCAATGACAGGTATAGAAACAATGTGGATAGAACAAAGAGAGCCCTGGACTGATTGTTTGGGGTCCAGAGCTTAGAGAGGCAATAGAATATTCCAGTACTGGAGTCAGGGTCCTGTGTTCAAATCCTGACTCTGTCACTTTACTAAGTAACATCAGCAAGTTGCTTGTAGTCTCTTAATGTCAGAAATTATACTATAAAATGTATATTTCTCCCAAAGGTTGAATAAGATAAGACATAAATGTTTAGCACAGTACCCAAGGAGTTGTCAGTGAAGGTTAAATGTTAATTGTTGTTCTTATTGTTAGAGACAGAAGATCTGGATTTAAACCTCAAACTTGTCATCTATTCTCTGTGTGACCCAGTGATTCCAAAAATAGCTGATGGGGGCAGAAGTAGGAAAATGTGATGCATCCAACCTAGCAGTGGTCCCTAACATAGCATGTGTGAGCTACTTAGCCTTCCCAGGTCTGGTTACTCATCTGTAACATGGAGTAGGGAACACCAACCCAAAAGGCTAGTGTGAGAATCACGCAGCATAACAGTAAAAGTTGGGTGGATCTGTGGCACACATTATTGGTTGCTTCTCCAGTCCCTTTCTTCTTTGCCTACTTTCTCCTGTAGAAGCTGACAATGCTGATGCTCACTTTCCCAGACTCCTTTGCAGCTCCCCTGCAGTCACCAGGGCAGACTGGCCAAGGAGATGGAAGGGGAAGTCTTCTGGGAAAGGTCTCCCTCCTAAATGATGGGGGGAGACTTCTGAGGTAAGCCCCCTTTCCATTCGCTTCCTCCTCCAGCTTGCAACATTGCCAGGTGGAGAAGTGATGCTTAGTGCTGCCTCAGCCACCTTGTGGCCTTAAGTGGGGGCATTGCTGACATGTTGAAAGTAGCAAACCGAGAGATGCAAGGAGGCTGTGTCTGTCCTTGGTGACATCCCAGAATGGTGGACCCAGCCCTGGAACTTCTGCTTGTGAACCTCTTGTCCTGAGGGATACTTGAATCTATTGGTTGGGAGTCTGTTACTTGCCACTGAGAACCTCTCCATCAGCACCACCCAGCTCTATTCTTATTCTGCCCATCCCAGCCCCCTCCCCAAGACTTCCGTCCTATAAACCTTTGTGTTGATTCCCAAAACAATGAGTTGATGGATACAAAGGGGAAAATGGGACCCCATCACCCTGGAGAAGGGATCTCCTGACACACAGCTGACAAATTATTCTGGATCCTCTTATTGTTGCCACCACCCAAAGATCGAGCAGGAAGAGCATTTCTCTCATAAAAATCTGAGTGCTGGCTTGGTGCCCGTAGTTCAGTGAATAGGGTGCCCCATAGCTCAGTGAATAGGGTGCCAGCCACATGCACCGAGGCTGGTGGGTTCAAGCCCATCCCAGGCCTGCTAAACAATAATGAAAACTGCTACTAAAAAATAGCCGGGCATTGTGGTGGGTGCCTGTAGTCCCAGCTACTTGGGAGGCTGAGGCAAGAGAGTTGCCTAAGCCCAAGAGTTGGAGGTTGCTGTGAGCTGTGAAGCCATAGCACTCTACCAAGGGCGACATAGTGAGACTCTGTCTCCGAAAAAAAAAAAAATCTGAGTGCTTAGAAGTGGCCTTGGAAGTTAGCTCAATAAAATTGAGTACCTATTGTGTGTATTGGATACAAGAAAGAGTAAGCATCAGTCATTCCCTTTGAAAAGCTAACTTGCTAGCACACAGTCAACTATAACACCAAGCAAAACGTGAAGGGCAGGAGAGTGTGGTGTGAGGACCCAGTGTGTGAACTGTTACCACTCGCAATGCCATTAGGAGCTGTGCCACAATGTAAATCAACTCATCACCAGTTACATTGTTTAGTTCAGCTGATTTGCCCGCTCCTCCCCCTGTTCTGCCTAGCTCTGCCCCTAGCCTGCCTACCTACCTTGCCCTAGCCTCCCTGCCTGGGATTTGAACCTGGGTTGATAGGTTCATAGCACATTAAGGTATCCACTATGCTATGCTGGCTGCTGTAACAAGATTTCTTGAAGAAAGTGGCTGAATTGATTTATATTTGGGCACAGGTTTATAATCATGTTGTGAAACAGCACTTTGAGCAGTGCTGTTACACATAGGCTACGGTTCAAAGAGTATTAAGAAGAATTAATGTCTTCATGGAGTGAAGAGATGTGGCAATGTATCTTGACAAAAGGCCAGAGTTGAACAGAGAGGAATGGGCAGGAGGAAGAGCAGCAGGTTCACTGGTGGAACGATTAGAAGTTCCATTCTGGATGGCCACAGGGCATATACAGGGACAAAGTAGAAGTGAGCCTGGGGGACGAACTGATGCAGCTAGGGAGAGGAGGGGAACAGCAGGCTGAGAAGAACAGCAGGCTGATCCTCTTTTGGTCTAAAATAGAAAGCCATTAAAGTTCTTTGAACAGGTCAGAATATGTTGTAGGACAATTGATCAGGTGTCAGAAATGAAAGCTGGTCTGTAAAGAGGAGAGAAAGAGGTAATGACAGTCCCAGACCAGAGAAGGACTGATTGGAGGCAGGGTAAAGTGAGAGGTGGGAGTCAAAGATGACTGTGCCAGGTTTCAAAGCCAGGTCACCAGATAGTGTTTACGTGGGAGGGCTGGTGGAGGAGGTGCTTTAGTGAGGACTTTGCTGTTGAGGCTCTGGTGTGTCTCCATCAGGAACATACACCCAGCAGGAGTTTGGGGGGAGGAGTGAGGAGGGTAGAATGGAGAGCTGGGACTTGAGCTCACACAGCTGAGAGCTGATACCAGCATACTCGAGGAGAAATGCTCAAGCTACCACCACCCAGGTGAGAGGAGAGGAAGAAGAAGTCAATCCTTGGCTAATCACCTTAATGTTAATGGTGGATGAAAGAGAATAAAGCCAAAGAAAACAGAGGCTGAGGCTGTCTGTGGGGAAGAACCTACAGAACACAGTAACACAGACTCACTCCCATGGAGAAGGCTCTTCCAGGAGAGCACGCAGGGCCTGACAGAGATGAGGCTCATGCAACTAGGAGTTGAGGTTCCAAGGATAGTTTTAGGGACAAGGTGAGGGCATAAAACTAATTTCAGGATTAAGAATAGAGGAGTTGGTTTGGTGAGAGAATGGGGAAGCCAACTCTGATGTTAGGTCTGAGGAGTTTGGTGAGAAAATTAAGAGGGGAGGGACAGGGCCAATGGCAGGCTTTTCTTGGAACAGGGAGAGGTATAAGCAAAGGGGAAAGAGATAGCAGAGTGGGAAAGATGAGAAAGTAAAGGGAGGGGAGGCTAACTAATAGTGGGGGGCCCGGTGGGTAGGAACACTGTGCAGGAAAAAAGATCTGTGGTCTGGGAGATGAGAGCAAAGCAGGAAAGGCCAGCTGAAGATGAGAGATTCTAAGTTGGAAGAGCTCAGAGCACTCTCCTGATGGTCTCAGCAAAGTCATTCATCAGCTGCAGTTGAGGGGAGCCAGGCTGGGTTGACGTAATTTTCCAAACTGGCTCACAGAATTGCCCAAGGTCAAACAGTTGGAAAACATTAGCACCAGGACCAGAACCCACATCTTCCACCTGCCAAGCTCAATGATCTTCTGCCACATCAGAAATTGTAAACTCTGGTATTCTATTAATGATATGTTAGGTACTAACATGAAGTACTCTTAAATGAGTGATTCTGACTATTTAGGCAAGTAGCCCAAAGTAGTGTACTTTAAAAGTAGTCCAATGACAATTTGAGGCCACTAGAGAAATATTGAGAATTTTCCAACTCTCAAAAAATAATTATTTTTTAAAATTATAAATGAAAACTGCCTCTCTTTCCAGGTGAAAAGATATAAAAAAACTCTCTAATGATGTGTCTTTCTCTAAATCCTTGACTATAACTTTTAATGAAGTTCCCCCATAATCAATTTGGGGAAAAATAAGGCAAGGTTCCTTCTTTTTTTTTTTTTTTTTTGCAGTTTTTGGCTAGGGCCAGGTTTGAACCCACCACCTCTGGTATATGGGGCTGGTGCCCTACTCCTTTGAGCCACAGGGGCCACCCCACAAGGTTCCTTCTTTTTAGACCTTCCCTTTGCCATGCTCCACTCCTTCCTATAGCTGTGTCCTCCCTGCAGTGACATGTGTGATGGTCCTGGAAATCGTTTCTTAGAGAAGGCAGATTATGAAGGTTTCCCTGAAGAACAGGCCGGGGCCCTGGTGAGCAGAGGCCTTGAGTCTCCAGCCCTTGGTATCACGGCCTGCTCTGGCCTGGCTTAACGTGACTTGAGCCTACATTTAGCCAGGGTAACAGGCCCTACAGACTTTGAGAAGCTCAGATGTCCAATGACGAGGAAGCTCTGCTCTACTCTCTTTAAATTACATTTAACTAAAAACTGCAGGTAAACAAGAAATGGGACTGCCTTTTTGCTTTAGCTTAAATGTTGGATTTCTCAAATTAATTCTTTTAGGGACAAGAACTTTGCTGTCTTCAGCCTGCCCAGCTGGACTCAAACTCCTGGGCTGGGGGGATCGTCCTAACTCAGCTTTCTGAGTATCTGGGACTACGTGTATACAGCCCAGGCCTAGCCGCAGGGTTTATCAATTTTGGGACTATTGACATTTAGGACTGGACATCTGTTTGTTTTTTGGGGAGACTGTGCTGCGGATTGTTGGATGTCTGGCAGCATCATAGGCTTCTACCCACTAGATGCCAGTAGCACAACCCTTCCCCCGAAGTTATGACAATGAGGAATGTTTCCAGATGTTTCTGAAGGGGAAAAATTACCCTCAGTTAAGACCCACTTCTTTTACCTAATGAGTCCACAAACAGGTTATAGCAGAGACCCAAAAAAACCCACAGAATTGTGTTCAGGTTGTTCTGTAGAATAAAAGTTTTTTGCCCACAGGGTGATGGGAGAATCTGCTAGAAAATGCTTTTGGGCTCCACTCTTTCCAACTCATCAAAATACCAAAGTGGTATAAACATTTTAGTTTCATTCCCACTGGAACAGAGAACCTGAGTTTGTAACAGGGAACTCTGTGGATAAGACTCACCCATTTTTCTCAGTGATGGCAGAAGAGTTGCTTGAAGTCTCCTCATGGCCATCAGTGGACTCTGCTTGTGAATGGCTCGTAGGATCTGCAGAGCCCTTCAGAACTGAGGGAAAAGAAAGGAACGCTCAAGTTCAGAAGTAGGCAGGGCTAGGTTGGGTGCCCATCTACACTCTCTGCAGTTCCTCTCTCCTTGCCCTCATGCATCTCTCTGACTTTCTACAGGATTTTTCTAAGATAAGTCATTCAATCTCAGCCAGCAAATTGGATAAAACAACTCACGCTTTATAGTTTTCACTCATAAGAAAACAAGTACCTCT
The DNA here is from genome assembly GCA_963574575.1 of Galagoides demidoff. Lineage (NCBI taxonomy): Eukaryota > Metazoa > Chordata > Mammalia > Primates > Galagidae > Galagoides > Galagoides demidoff. Next base: position 4,837 of record CAUYQV010002145.1, on the reverse strand, counting down.
CTCTGGTAATAGATATAAATAGTGGACAAAGATTCAAGGCCGTAAGTCAGGCAGGTCCTAGCAGCATGGAGTAGCTGAGGTGGCGCCATGCCAGAGTTAGCAGACCAGCTTCCAGTCCTGGCTGGGCTGCCTGCTGAGGTAGCTAGTAGGTCAGGGTGCAAAATATGATGGGGGCAGGATTAAGTGTAGATACCAAATCACCCCAGAAGTAGCCTATTTCTACATTTTGGTTGAGAACAGTTTACTGATAAGCTTCTCAAAAGTAAAGGCAGTAAATAGTATACAGTTCCTACTTCTTGTGTCCATGTCAGCCACTGTTTAACAATCATGGCCTCTTTTCCACTGAACCTTAACTTCATACCAACTGGTTCTCATCACTACTTGGGAACTTGTTAGAAATGAAAATTCTTGGGCCCACCCCAGACCTAATGAATCAGAAAATTTGGTGGTAGGGCCTGACAATCTACATTTTTAATAAGCTCTCCAGGTGATCCTGATTTTTTTTTGAGACACAGTCTCACCATGTTGTCCTCAGTAGAGTGCCGTGGCATCACAGCCCACAGCAACCTCAAACTTTTGGTCTTAAGTCATTCTCTTGCCTCAGCCTCCCAAGTAGGTGGGACCACAGGTGCCTACCACAACATCTGACTACTTTTTTGTTGCAGTTGTCGTTGTTTAACAGGCCCAGGCCAGGTTTGAACCCACCAGCCCTGGTATATGTGGCTGGTACCCTAACCACTGACTTACAGGCACCGAGCAGTGACCCTGATTTTTGTTGAAATTTGAGAGACACTGCTTCCAGATCAGTGGTTCTTAATCCTGGATATACATTAAAAATACCTGGGAAGATTTTAAACATGCCTGGGCCCAGCCCATAAAGATTCTAAAAGTGCTCTGTGGTGGAGATTGACATCAATTATCATAAGCTCCCCAGATGATTGTAATGTGTGGTGAGGGCTGAGGACCAGAGTTCTAAGTAGTGACTAGCAACTACATTGGAAAGAGACTTTGCACCTATTTGCCACCCTTATGTTAGATAATCTAGAAATACCCAAATCGAAATATAACCAACAAAGATGATTTATGAACTTGGCAATTGCAACATATTGTGGAAGGTGCATAAATATAAATGGTTGATGTTACAATGATAGAACATATAACAGAGATGGAGTGTAGAAAAAAAAGAAATTCAGAAATCAATTATTCTTGTGTTGTCTGTTCTGGAAAGAGTATGCTCTGATTTTAAATCATTAGTTTGATTCCTTAGACATAAATATCTCTTATGTAGAGGAAATGTAATTCTTTGAGCTATGGTGGTGGATAAAACCATCTGTTTTTGTTATTGCTATAAACACCAAAAGAATAAAGAAAAAAATTAAATGCAACATTATTACATTTTTATTATTACACAGAGAACATTATGACCACATAGTGAAACAACAATAGTAAAAGAAGAAAAAAAAAATAATAACCACAGCTTTTTATAATTTCATTAACTGGTTTTCCTCTCTTCCTCCTCCTCCTGCCTTCTCTCAATTGATAAAACTTCTCTAGTTAGAGCACCAGGAGAATTTTTCCCCCTCTTGGAGATTCTAAAACACTGTTTGGTCCAAGCTCACTTGTAACTCTGTGATAAGGAACATGAAAGAATTGACATAGAAAGAAAAAAAGAGGAGCCTTCTTCAGGGACACAGATGTCTTTCTGTTTCCTGTTAAGAAGGAAAATCACCACAAACAATTTTTAATTTTGTTCTCTGGCCAAATTCAGCAGCACCAAAAGCTACCACTGATCAGAGCCCCAGGGGTGTTGCCCACGAGGAAAACTGAGATTGCAAGCTTTTGTCTCCACCTATTTTAAGATCCTCAGTTAAAAAAAAAAAAAAAAGGCAATTTAATAGCAATTCAAAGAAGAAAAAAGCACAAGGTAATCCAGAAAAAAACAAAAATGTAAACTCCTTTCTGATTTGGGACTCTTCTTTCAAAAGTGCTATGTCTAAGACCAGAAAGAGAGGAAGTAACATCTCTACCAGGCTTAGCAAATACCCCCGTTACCTTGCCTGGGTTTCCAATAAGAACCAACAGAGTTTCAGCTCATGTAATTGAAGGGAATACTTATTCTATGTTTCTTATTCATTTACACTTCAGTCATCAAAATATTGATTTTTAAGAGTTATTTGAAGTATAAAAACCAAACAGAAATTTATAGAATATTCTTTTTTTTTTACAGTTTTTGGCCAGGGCTGGGTTTGAACCCACCACCTCCGGCATATGGGCCTGGCCCTACTCCTTTGAGCCACAGGCATCACCTTACAGACTATTCTTAATAAAGCTTAGATGAGGTCTGCCCCCCCACCTAACAGCTTTGCCTGAAGTGCCAGGAGAAGGATTTGGGTCAGAGTGAAAAGATAAACAAGTTAAGATTATCAAACCACTGAGTTCCAGGTCGGGTGTGGTGGCCATAATCCCAGGACTCTGGGAGGCTGAGGTGGGAGGATAGCTTGCACTCAGGAGTTCGAGACCAGCATGAGCAAGAGTAAGACCCCATTTCTACCAAAAATAGAAAAACTAGCCAGTAGTGCAGTGTTGTGGGGAATGCCAGTAGTCTAAGGTACTCAGGAGACTGAGGCAGGGGGATTACCTGAGCCCAGGAGTTTGAGGTTGCTGTGAACTAGCCTGAGGTCATGGTATACTAACGTGAGACTCTGTCTCAAAAAAAAAAGAAGAAAGACAGACGATTGCTTGTTGCTCCCTGGGTCCTGCTGCTTCTCTTTTCCTCCTATTTCCTAAGCTTTTTGCTCCAAGGTAAAGCTCCAGTTCTGTATTTCCTTGAGACAGGTCTAGATTGCAAAGGCATCTGAAGCACCCCGAGCCTCTCTGCCTGTGCATTGGACCTAGTGAAGACATTGTAACTGTAAACCCTACTGCTAAATCCACAACAACTCATCCTCACTTTTCAGGGAATGCAGGTGTTGGCATTCAAGTCCATATTTCAATAATCACAGCTGCTTCTTCAAGCAGAAGTCCAGGGACCTTTAAACTTCAAAAGGGCCAGACTGCAATATTTTTTAAGTGTTTGAAAACCACCAGTTTAGTCCCATTCTCTCATTTTATCATGACTGAACTCTAGGGATGCCAGTTAATGGAAGGCTGAAACTAGAAACCCAAGTTTTAGTTTCTTATCTAAAGTGCTCCTTCCTGCATGAATGTTCTCAATCAGTTTGAGGTTGGTCAATGTCTGGATTATAGAAAGATCTTCCTAAGAAGCTAAACTTGCCTAAGTCTTAAGGTACATTTGCCATAAACATGTCAGAGTCTGTCCCAAGAGGATGTGTTGAAGAGCAGCAGTTGGTAAGGAGAGTTCCACCCAGACCAGTCTCCCAGGAAACAGGTAAGGAGGTAGAGGAGCAGCTCCATAGGAGCTCAGCTTATGTCTGTCCACTCTTCTTTCTGGGAAATCACCTTTCAGGGGCTCCTGCAAGGCTACCCCTGACTTTAATCAGCTGTCACTTGAAAAAAAAAGTGAGGGGCAGACAGAAGGTCCTTATATAATAAGTAATCATTTCAAGCTTTGGAAACTTCTCCAGAATGGCCCTGGATATGGAACCCGCATCCCAAACCTCTATCTAATGAAGACACCTGTATGGTCAGCAGGCTTGCTGCCGTCTTGAGCCTGGGTATTTCCCCTGCCCACCACGACAGCAGGGGGTGGATCACTGCTTTGGTCTGAAATTTCCCCTGTGGAATGAAACAAGAATTTCTCAAGGTTATGCCCTGACACCTAGATGAATTACCAAATGGGGTGATACAACTTAGTTAGGGAAACCTCACTTCTATGGTTTGAGACACCAAAGTGATGAATCTCATTTATGGATTTGTTGCTTATTAATACCATGTGGCTGAGAAAGGGCACAATGGCAGGAAACGTGAGAATTAACAATTGTCCTGGCTAGATTCCATACTAGCCAGATGATGTCAGGGTGATTTGGGGAACCTCCATTTCACTGATCACATTAGTCCATCAGGAGAACTCAGGGACAGAGGCCATAGTGTCCCCAGCCAGGACCCCTGGCCTGACTTCAGATGGCCTTCCCGCTGTCTCTCAGTTGCCACTACCCGGGAAGTTAGAAGAGGGGTAAGGTCTCTCCCTGGAAGCTGCTCTTTACCCTCCCCCCATCTTTGCCTCTCAGAAATGCCCTTCCCTTCCTTTTATCTTGCAGCCCTGATCACTGACCACTGTGGTGGATGACCAATCTGTATGTGCTGTTAGGGAAGACACAGCACTAGCTACATTTAGCTGAGGACGATCACTCTGCCTCTTCTCATTGTCCAGTCAGCTTATTTCCTGGTGGATTCCCTGACATAATGGCTTTGTTGGGAAAATACCAAAGGGATTTTCCCGGCTGTCAACATTTCTTCTTCCATTCTCCATGACCTCAAAGTCATGAGAGGCTGAAGATGTTCCAACATCTTCTACCTCAGCTATCTGGAGAAGGTGGGTTGTTTCACCAGGATCTCTTGCTTTTAGATAGAAAGCATCCTGGCAGCGAGGCCCCTCCTCCTCACAGAAGAGATGGTCTCAGGCTCTGCCCCCAGGCAGTCAGCCCTAACTCCTCCCCACCTTCTTTCTGGCCTGTGGCCTAGACCGTGTTCTTTTTTTTTTTTTTTAATTTATTTTTAATTTATTTTTTTATAATCTTTTTTTTTTATTAGATCATAATTGTGTACATTAATTCTATCATAGGATACAGTGTGTTGCTTCCATATGCAGTTTGGAAAACTCTCATCCAACCGGCTAACATAGCCATCATGTCTTTCTCATAATTGTTGTGTTAAGACA
>CAUYQV010002141.1:0-85699 GCA_963574575.1 Galagoides demidoff | reverse complement strand
TCTAAACAGCAAAAAGAAGCATAACCTAATGGAAAAATAGACCATACATCCAACATCAGGAAAATTACACATTTTTTCAAGAATACATTATATTTGTAAAACTTAATTTCACAGAAATTCTTACATCAACTCAGCAAAAATTACATAATCTACATCTTACATTCTCTTCTTAAAAACCAATGAATTAGAAATTAGTAACATAACAAATAGCTTATAGAGCAAAGAATTACACATTTCTAAATTCCAAAATTCATTCTGGGAAGCTCATAGGAAAAAATCGCAAAGGAAAACTCTTAAATGTGTAAAATTAAGTGGAAATAAAAATGCCATGTATGAAAACTGTTTTTCTTTGAAGTATCTTATAGATTTTATTTTGGAAGAAATACAAAGACTTAAGAACTTCTTTAAAAAAAAATATAAGCTGGTAGAATGCAAATTGAAAGATGTGCAAAGGTCTTTAGAAGGTATTAGTGACATTTTCTTGCCTTAAGTGAGAATTGGGTACAAGGGTTTTCACTTGATTCTTTAAAAATGCAGTAATTTATAAGATATACATTCCTTGTATACATGATATATTACATCATTAAATAGGAAAAAGGAAGAAGAATACGATCCTAGTTTATATTGTTCTAGACTAGAATATTTACCAAAAATCTCTCCACCCAATGGTGGCTCTCAGATTAATATACACTGCAGCAGTTCCAAAGTTTTTATTCTTGTTAGGGAATCGAAGACAGATAATAGGCCCAAAAGCACTGTATTAAATTGTTGTCATTAATTTGAAGGGGGTGTCTGCAGGAATGTCTTCTAACTTTGTGCCTTTCATCAAGGCCACATTGCCCTCGTTTAGCCCTCAAACACCTTCCTGGCAGATGGATGATCTCACTGCCTTTAAGGATATTGTCCACCTGCCAACCAGAGTTATCTTTCCAAAAACAAACAAACAAACAAACACATGTAATCATGGTTTTTCTTTTTTTGAAATCACTTCTTGGCTCTGCTAGTTTTCTATTGTTATAACAAATTACCGAAACAAACAAGAATGGATAAAGAAAACATAAATTTATTTCCTTACAGGGATGAGTCATGGGTCTCAATGGGCTTAAGTCAAGGTATTGGCAGTGCTGTGTTCCTTTTGAAGGGAAGAGTAAATCTATTCCCTTCCATTTTCTATCTTCTAGAGGTCACACACATTCCTTGGTTCCTAGCCCCCTTCCTCTATCTTCAAATCAGATCTTCTCATATTACAGAACCCAACCTTTTTTCTGTCTCCCTCTTCTACTTTTAAGAACCATCGTGATTATATTAAATATGCTTAGATAAGGCAAGATATTCTCTTAAATTTAAGTCAGTTGATTAACAACTTTAATTCAATCTGCCACCTTAATTTGCTGATTCATGGCCATGTATGTAGCATCCAAATATATTTACAGATTCCTTGGATTAGGACATAGGTATACTTGGGGGGCATTATTTGGCCTAACACAGATCTCTGCCAAGATCAAAGGAAGCTTTTGCAAGGCTATGGAGTATGCATAATTCATTAGTGTATAGGGGAAAAAATTACAACTTCTAGCAATTTACAAACTTGTACTTGTTATATTAATATTTTTAAGATTAATTAATTTAATTATATTTATTCTTAATATGTAACATTATAAATATACATAGTTCAAGGATATTTGCTCAAAAATGTTTTACTAATTGTTATATAATCCAAAGGTAGCCTAAAAAATAAAACATGACTTTTGTCCTAGATCAGATTATCTAGGACACTGAATTTGAGATAATGATCTGTGTGTGTGCAGGGCATGTATGTGGGAGGTGACCTTGGATTTAGTGCTTGTTGGGAAGTGAAGACAGTAGGATTGGGCAAGAGAGTAGTTTACCTGCTGTGCAGTCAAAGCAAATGTGTCAGCTAATGCCAGTGTTGCTCTGGAACTGGGATGGCTCTGCAGTGCTAACTTACCATGACAGAAAACGGTAGAGTCTTCAAACTGTCCTGAGGTAGTCACTGAATGCAGGTTACATCAATAGCGGGGAAAGTCATAGATGAGGGATTTTTTTTTTTTTTCTGCTTCAGGCAAAGCTGCCAACACTTTTCAGAACTGTTGTGAAATTGAGTAACTCAGTCCTAAAGGGGAATCTGTCTGGCAAAGCGCACCATGGTAGCCACTGCAACTCTTGGCTGGGATTGCAATCAGGAAGAACACAGCCCTCCCAATTGGAGCCTGTCAGATCTATCCAGCCTCATCTTTCAGCTCTGCCTTCTTTAACATCCTTAGACTCACAAGGAATGGACACAATAATCCTTAATGCCATTTCCTAGTTTGCATATGCTATTGCTTCCCTTGCAGCTCCTTCTTCCTTTATTCTTTACCCACTCTGTCCTTGTGTGTAAAACTCTACAATTCATTTTTACTGGATCGAGATGTTATTTATCTATCTAAACTTGTCAAGACTTCTCAAGTAAGAATTGATCAATGTTCAGTTCATACCAAAAGAATGGCACTCACCAAGTTATACTGTGATTCATTGATTTATAATAGCTGTTCTTCCAAGTTGGCTGCAAAATGTTTTAGGGTGGGGCTGTGACATATTTTTCTTTGTATTTCTACTGCCTAGCAAAGTGCCTTGAATTTATAGTATTTAATAAATATGCGTTGACTCATAGTATTGAGAGATTCTCTGTTTAAAAAAGAGGAAGAAATGCTAAAAGACAATAACAACAGAATTTTTGAACTTTTGGCTAGGCCTTCTGAAACTTCATGTTAAACAAACCCAAATCATGTAACAAACTATTGTCATGATAGGAATTGACAGCAGTTATACATGTGGTTTGAAAGAAATAGGAGGTAGATTTCAGTCTAAACAAGTCTTGAGTCTAAAGTACTCAATTTTAGGCCCATTCCTTTATCTGTAACTCTACCCAAGTGTTTTAACCTCTCTGTATCTCATAACTTCATCTATAAAATGTAAGTGTTGAACCAGATGGTGTCTATAATCCCTTCTAACTCTACAGGCCTGTAATTCTAATTTTCCTTCTTCAGTGATTCCATTGAAGTTTATTCAGTTCCATTGAATTAATTAAAATAAAGATTCCCTTAAAACTTTCAAACTGACCTTATTTATTCACTTATGTCTCCTTTAAATTGCCTGAATAAATTATTTATTATTTTATTTCATTAGAACAACTCTACCTTCAAAATGTAGTCTACAAATAAAATGGCAAAATGTGTTATCATTTATTATCACACCTTTGAAACTTTTTGAATAAAAAAATCTCAGCTTCCTATGATTTTACTTTTATTTCACCACAAAGATCATTGTCACATTTTATAATTATTCATTTATTCCATGTTTTATTATTCTCCCAAAAGGACTTTTAACATAGTTGACATATAAGTAAATTCCATGAGATTATATTACCAAATATGATTATTTATTATTAGGCACATTACTGATTTTGTATCTCTCACAATAAAAGAACATACTTGGCTCAGGACCTGTAGCTGAAGCAGCTAGGGCCCCAGCCACATACACTGTAGCTGGTGGGTTTGAATTCAGCCTGGGCCTGCCAACAACAATGACAACTACAAAACAAAAAATAGCTGGACATTGTGGTGGGCATCTGTAATCCCAGCTACTTGGGAAGCTGAGGACAGAGAATTGCTTAAGCCCAAGAGTTTGAGGTTGCTGTGAGCTGTGACACCATGGCACTCTACCTGGGGTGACAGCTTGAGACTCTGTCTCAAAATAAATAAATTAATTAATTAAAATAAACATACTCTATGTACACTAGAAAAATGTGATATTAAATTAAAGTACTGATCTAATAAATGTAAAATTTAGGATACATCTGTCAAAGGTCATTTAAAATCAATTTATAAAGAGACATTAGCAAAAATGCCATAGAAAAAAATTTGAAAATTTTCTACCCCATAAATTCAAGAGACCACTAGCAAAAATTATCAGAATTGACATTTTAAAAACTCTGGCAACCAAAGGCTCATAACAATCTACAGGATTGTGAATTTAAGAAAAAATGACTGCATCTCAATAAAAACATCAAAGTTTTTGACATTTTAACTTGCCTATTTCCATCTTCCTTTCCCAGCTCCATGGTAGCCTTGAAGACAAAAAGCCTAGATTCATGGCACACTGGCCTGGCAGATACTGAAGGAGACAGGATGAGGTCAGGGTTTCTTCAAAGTCTAATTCTCAGAGAATTGTCTTTTGACATTTTGAACTATCTGGTAGTTCCCTGGAAGACCTTATAACATGTTCTTTATTTAACCAGACTAATAGCTTTATCAATGTGAAAAGCCTTTTTCCCTTGGGAATTTGGTGAAAACAACCAGGAGTAATTGGTGAACATTATGGCTGCCTAAGGCAGAGCACAGCAAATGGGATAAATAATATACTAAACAAAAAATTTTAGAGGACAAGTTGGGAAAATGGCATTTTATAGGGGATTTTGAATGATCTTGCACATTCCTAGAAATATAGAAGTCTGAATACATGTGGAGGGCTGTGTACACACTCAGGGATGTGTATGTGCTTGGGAAAGACTTGGGAAGGTCCTACATTCTCATCTCCACCTAACTTTGAGCCTCTGTATAAGCACCAAGTAAAAGCGCACATGAAATTGTAAACTGGCTGAGTATTGAAGACATTCCCCAACATGAATTAAAACCCCTCAGAGAAAACAGGGAAGCTTATTTGCTTCAGGTATTAAAGAATATATCCATATAATCATTAGCTGAACCCTAATCTAAACAGGCAGTGACCCCAATGCCCAAATACAGTGGAACACACAGGCATTAAAGAATTCATTTTTAAAAATCCATAAAACAGCAACAGCAAACCATACAGAAGGAGGATATGTTTCCCAGATTTGTTAAGTTAAATTATTTTAAATATCTGGTTTTCTTTTTTTTACAAAATTACATGATATACAAAGAATAAAGAAATTGTGGCCCATATACACAAGAGAAAAAAATAATCAATAAAATTTCTTTCTGAGGAAAACCACATATTAGACTTAACTGACAGATTTTAAATTATCTATCATAACATGTTCAAATAACTAGAGGTTATGGTGCCAACCACATACACCAGGCTGGTGGGTGTGAATGCTGCCCAGGCCAGCTAAACAACAATGACAACTGCAACAAAAAATGGCTGGGTGTTGTGGCAGGTATTTGTGGTCCCAGCTACTTGGGAGACTGAGGCAAGTGACTCACTTAAGCCCAAGAGTTTGAGGTTAAGCGTGTGAGCCATGATGCCGTAGCACTCCACTGAGGTGACATAGTGAGACTCTGTCTCAAGAAAAAAAAAAGGAACTACAGGAAAACATGAGATGAATGTTTCACCAATTAGACAAAAAAATGAAAGAAATGTAGAAACCATAAAAGACAACTAAATAAAAGGTAAAAGACAAAAAGCAAATATGAACACAGGTCAATTGAAATTATCCACTCAAAAAAAAAAAAAAGAACTGAGACTCAGAAGCCTTTGGGACACTATCAAGTGTATGAACATATATTCATACATTAATAGGATTTTTAGAAAAAAAAGAAAAGGGATAAAATAATAATTTAAAAAATAAAAGGCAAAACTGCCAAGATTTTGTGAAAAACATTAATTTGCACATATAAGAAATTTAATAAACTCAAATTAAAATAGGACAAACACAGATTAATACTTACACATATCATAGTCAAACTGTCAAAAGAAAAGTAACCTTGAAGCAGTAAGTGAAAAATGACTCATCATTTACATGGGATTAACAGCTGACTTTGCATCAGAAACCATAGGAGCCATGAGACAGTGGGATAACATATTCAACGTGTTAAAAGCAAAACTATCAATTAAGAATTTTATACCCAACAAAATTGTCCTTTAAATATGAAAAAAAAAAATAAGAGATTTCCAAAACAAACAAAAAAGACTGAAAGAATTTCTTGCTGACAGAACCGTTACACAAAATAATAAAATTCTAAAAGGAATTTTTTTCTTGCAGAAGTACAAGAACACTAGTGAGTAACTCAAATTTACATAAAGATATAAAGAGCACCAGTAAGGTAAAAATGTAGGCAAATATAAAAGACAACATAAATATACTTTTTGTTGGTCTTATTGTCTTATCTAACTTAAAAGACATAGATATCAGAAATAATTATAATTCTGTGTTGATAGTGTTCTAAAGTTATAGCTTATACACCAATAACAATGTAAGGGATGAAAGAAGAACAAAAGGGCTACCTTTGCTATATAAGAGTAAAATTTGTGTATATTGCTGTATATATTGTTCATCTAAACTGAATTGTTATAAAGTAAAAATGTTATTTGTAATTCCTGGTGCAACCAATAAGGTTCACTAGAAAATATCTATTGAACACACAAGAAAGTATTAATAAAGAAATAGAGAAGAGAAAAAGAAATAAGACTTACAAAAAACAAACATCACAATGGTAGACATAAATCCTATTTTATCACTAAGCGCATTAAGTGTAAATAAATCTAAAATGCCAATTATAAGGTATGGAGATCAGAAAAATTATAATCCAATTATATGGTGTCCACAAGAGACACATTTTGAATTCAAAAGCACAAATAGGTTGAAAGCAAATGGATTTAAAAATATATACCATGTAAACAATAACCAAGAGAGACAGATATACTAATATTAGATAAAACTGAAGTTTAGACAAAATTTGTTACTAGAGACAAAAAGTGGTATAGTATTTTATAATGATAAAAGGTCAATCTAGAAAAAAAGATATAAAAATAATAAACATATGCAGCCCCTAAGAACATAACTCCAAAATTTGTGAAATAAAAACTGACAGAATTAAAGGGAGAAATAGACAATTTAAGAATTATAGTTGGAGATGACAACAATCTACTTTTAGTAATGGATAGAACAATTAGAAGATCAACAAAAAATATAAGCTGAAAATCACTGTTATGAGCAGAATGGGTCCCCCCCACTCAAATTTATGCATTGGATTCTTAATCTCTGTTAATCCATCATGTTACTGTATTTTGAGATAAGGCCTCTTAAAAGAGGTAATTTCTGGCCCTTAATACAATATGGTGTGTTTGCATCCTAATACAAATTTAGGATGCAACCACACAGAGGAAAGGTCCTGTGGAGACATCAGAAGAAGGTGGTTATCTATAAGCAAAGAGAGGTCTCATAATAAAATAAACTTGATGAAACCTTGCTTTTGGCCTTCCAACCTTCAGAACTGTGAGAAGGCAAATTTTTGTTGTATAATTCACCCAGTCCATGGTACTTTGTTATGGCAACTGCTGTAGTCTATATGTTTGCACTCTCCAAATCTTGTGTTGAAAATTGATCCCCAATATTGAAGGTGGGGCCTTATAGGTTTTGGGGTCATGGGATGGATCTCTTATGCATATATTAAAGCCTTTCCTGGGAAAGGGTGAGTGATTCTATTAGTTCCTATGATGGCTTATTGTTTAAAAAAGCCTGGCACCTTTCCCTCTCTATTGCTTCCTCTCTCATCATGTGGTCACTGCACAGATTGGCTCCCCTTTACCTCCCTCTGTGAGTAGAATCAGCCTGAGACTCTTATCAGAATCCAGGAAGATCCTGGCACTATGTTTATTTCATAGCCTATAGAACAGTGACCCAAATAAATCTCTTGTCTTTATAAACTACCCAGCCTCAGATATTCCTTTATAGTGACACTAAATGGATTAAGACAGCAACCTTACCAAACTAATACAAATTCTATAAGCCAGTTTGACTTAAAAGATATCGATAGGATATTCAACTCAAAAATAACACACATTTTCTCAAGTATGCATGATATACTTTTTTTAAAGATAGACCATCTTTTAGGTCATTAAGCAATTGAAATCATCAAATTATATTCTCTGATCACAATGGAACAAATTTATAAATCAAAAACAGAAGGAAATTGGAGAATATCATAAATGTGTGAAAATTAAACAACAGATGCCCAACCAAGGAAGAATTAGTCAAAGAAGAAATCCCAAGGGAAATTAGAAAACATTTAGAGGTGTCTAAATGAAAATAAAGACATAATGTATTGAATTATTGGAATGCAGTTAATGCCAGTATAAGAAATAAATTAAAATTATAAAGGCCTATATTAAGAAAGATGAAAGATCTAAAATTGATAAACTAATCTTCTACCTTAGTACTTCAAGAAAGAAGACAAAACTAAACCTAAAACAAGTAGAAGGAAGGAATAATAAAGGAGAAGGAGAAATAAATGAAATAGAGAATACAAAAATGATAGAGAGAATTCACAAAACCAAAAGTTGGCTCTTTTTTTAATTATTATTAAATGATAGCTGTGTACATTAATGCAATCATGGGGTACAGTGTGGTGTTTTCAAATACAATTTGAAACATTTTCATCAAACTGATTAACATAGCCTTCATGTCATTTTCTTAGTTATTGTGTTAAGACATTTATATTCTACTCTTAGAAAGATTCACTTGTACCCTTGTAAGATAAATCATAGAAGTGATCCCTCCAATCACTCTCCCTCCACCCATTCCCCCTCCCCTCCCCCCTTCCCCGAGAAATGCAAATCAAAACTACTTTGAGATATCACCTAACTCCAGTAAAATTAGCCCATATCACAAAATCCCAAAACCAGAGATGCTGGAGTGGATGTGGAGAAAAGGGAACACTCCTACACTGCTGGTGGGAATGCAAACTAATACGTTCCTTTTAGAAAGACGTCTGGAGAGCACTTAGAGAACTAAAAATAGATCTGCCATTTGATCTTGCAATTCCTTTATTAGGTATATATCCAGAAGACCAAAACCACATAACAACAAAAATATTTGTATCAGAATGTTTATTGCAGCCCAATTCATAATTGCCAGGTCATGGAAGAAGCCCAAGTGCCAAAAGTTGGCTCTTTGAAAAAAAAGAGTTTTTACTGTTTTTCAACAAAATTGAAAAACATTTTAGAATCTATGAAAGAATCAAAGAACACTCAAATTACTAAAAGCATGTATTAAAGATCAGATATTATTGCTAATCTTTAAAAAGTTATAAAAAAGTATTATAAGGAAATACTATAAATAGTTATTTGGCAGCAAAATAGATAAAATAGATGAAATTGATGAATCTTAGAAAGACACACACTGTTGGAATTGATACAAGATAAGATAGAAAATTTAAATAAACCTATAAAAACTGAGAGATTTAATTAGGAAATAAAAAACATTCCATAAAATTTTCTAGTATGAGATCACTTAAGTGTTGAATTTTACCAAATATTTAAAGAAAATTGCAATAGGTAGGTTAGTTTCTGCCCCATCCCAAATTAAATGTTCTCAGAACCTCAGACTATGACCTTATTTATGAAAAGTGTGGCTCAGATATAATTAAGTAATATGAGATTATACTATAATTGGACTTCCCTTAATTCAGTATATCTGGTGTTGTCATAAAAAGAGGAAAAGAGACAAACCAGACATAGAGGGAAGACAACCATAGGCAGAACTTGGATTTATGTTGCCACAAGCCAAGGAATGACTGGGACTTCCAGAAGCTAGAGCAGGCAAGGAAAGATTCTCCCCTAGAAGATTTGATGGGAGAATGAAATTGCCATGTGAGAGAACAAATTTCTATTATGTAAAACACCAGGTTTGTAGTAATTTGTACTAGCAGCCCTAGGAAAATAACACAAATAAATAACATCAATTCCTTATAAATTCTTATCAAGAAAATAAGAGAGAAGGAAACACTTCTCATCTCATTCTAGAAAAACTGTATTGCCCTGATAATAAAACTGGACAAAGACATCACATCTTTTATACATGACTATATAGACTTATCTCTCTTATGGAAAGAGTTCCTTAAGAAAGACTAGCAAACTGATTGAAGAAATGTAAAAAAAAAAAAAAAATGAGAATGCACCATAATTAAGTGGGATTTATTCTAAGAATTCAAGGATAGTTCAACATTAAAATATCAATTGCTATAATAGACCAAATTAATAAAATGGAAGGAGGAAACCACATGATCATCTCAAGAGATGCACAAAAGGAATTTGAAAAAATCCAATTAGTTTTCACAAAGAAAAAATACAACTAGGAATAGAAAGAAACTTCCTCATCCTGATAAAGGATATGAACAAAAAACTCACAGATAACATCATGCTCAATAGTAAAACATTCTCACTTTTATGTCAACAATAGAAACAAGGATAGCATCTCAACTCTTATAATTTCTCTTCAGAATTATACTGGAAGTTCCAATGAGGACAATTAGAAAAGAAACAGAAATAAAAAGCAATCACACTAAAAAGAAAGAACTAAAACCATTTTCAGATAACATGTTCTTGTGTCTAGAAAACCCAAAGGAATACACACACACACAGAGCCTATAAAAGTTAATGCATGAGTTTGATAAGCTTGTAGGGTGCAAGATTAATATACAAAATTAAGTCATATTCTACTTTAACAACCAAACTTTATTTCCCATTAAATCAGATTATAATTATTGACAAGATTTATACCACAGTTATATCTTATTATTTCAATTTTTTCTTTTTTTTTATTAAATAGCTGTGTACATTAATGCATTTATAGGGTACAATGTGCTGGGGGTTTTTTGTTGTTATTGTTCATCTGTTTGCCAGGGCTGGGTTTGAACCTGCCACCTCCAGTATATGGGGTCAGCACCCTACTCCTTTGAGCCACAGGTGCTTCCCAATGTGCTGGTTTTATATACAATATGAAATACTTACATCAAACTGGTTAATATAGCCCTCACCGACACTTTCTTAATTATTGTGTTAAGACATTTATACTCTACACTTAGTAGATTTGACATGTCAAAGTTTTGGTTAAAAATAAATAAGTCCAAACCAGAGTTTCATTCAAATGCATAAAAATTATAGTAGCTTTTGAATAATCTCTTAATGTCTGAGTGACCCAGGGCTTCATTCTAGGCTTTCTTCTCTTTTCTATCTATAACCCAAGCCACAATAATGTCGTCCAGTGACAGGGCGTATTACGCTATCTCTATGTCAGTAACTCCCAAATTTATATCACCAGTTCTAATCTCTCTCCTAAGAATCATACTTGTATATAAAAATACATATTTTATCTTCAATTGTATAATATTTTTAGTATTTTCTAATTTAACATGTCTCCCGCATTTATATCATCAGCTCTAATCTCTCTCCTACGAATCATAGTTGTATGTAAAAGTATATATTTTTCTCCAATTGTATAATATTTTAAGTAGTAGTTTCAAATTTAACATGTCTAGAGTTATTTAACTCTTCTCACTCAAAACCTAACCCATTTCTTTCTATCCCCATTTACATGAAGATCACACATTATTTTAAACTGAGAACTGAGAAGTGCTCCCAGATCTTAGTTTCTAATTTCCCCACTAAAGGAAACCACACAGCAGCTACTTTCCCCCTTAAAGACCTGTATCAAGAGCTCAGACTTACAATATTAGAAGGAGAAAAGAATTACTTGTAGAGAAAAATATTAATACTTGAAGAAATATTTGCTGTAACTTTTCCAATGTGTTGGAAAACATCTAAAATCTCAGCAAGCTCCTAAAGTAGATAAAAACAAATATAATCATTTCATAATAAAACCACTTAAAGAAGATTTTAAAAGATTTTTGTCTGAAATACTTTAAACACACAATATACAGAGAACAATAAAAATAACTACTAACTTCTCGTCAGAAGCATTGCAAACAAGATGACAATAGTATATATTCAAAATGTTGTAAAGCAAGTAGTCCTAGAATCCCATACCCAGTGAAAATGTTTTCAAAACTGTAAATGATACAAAGATATTTTTAGACAAATAAATATGAGATAATTTAGGTTCATAAAACTAGTATTATGTGATATGATAAAAGACTCAGATCTAAAGAAATGCCAGAAATAGTAAATATGTATATTTTAAAAAGGTTTTTTTCTCACTTCAGAAATAGTTCTTAAAAGATAATTAACTGCTTAAAACAAATATATAATAATAATACTGGAGCAAGGGATGTATATCATATGTAAAAGTAAAATACACGACAATAATAAAAGCCAGAAATAGGGAGGAAAGAAGTGACTTGTAAGGTGCTCATAAATAAAGTGGCTAATATTATTTGCAGATAGACTGTGATAAGTTAAAGATGCATAATCACAAAGCAATCACCAAAATGAGTAAAGAGATGTATATAGATAATAAGCCAATGAACATGATAAAAATATATTATGAAATTAAAGTAAATAGAGTAAATGATTAAATGAAAAGGCAGAATGTGAGTCTAGTTTAAATAAATAAATATAACCTCACTATATTCTGTCTACAATAAACATACATCAAATATAAATACATAGACAGGGTAAGGAAAAAATGAGATACATTAATTTAATAAAACCAGGAGTGGATGTATTAACTTAAAACAGTGGAGATTTCAACACTAGAAGTATTATGTGAGATACAGTGGTATATTTTCACAGTGTTAAAAGCATCAGTTCACCAATAAAAACACAACAAAATATCACACAAACACTTACCCTCCCTATTATTCTTCATTCTCTTACTTTATTGTTCTTTATATCAATGGATCACCATTGGAGCTGTATCAATTTAGTTTATTGATTTTCTCCCTCTATTACAGGAGCTTGGATTACTTTGCTTAGCATCATGTTTTTACCACCTAAACAGTATCTGAAATATAGAGTACCACATAAATTTTTCCTGATTGAATAAATATCCCATTTAACTTGAAATAAAAGTTCATTAAATGATTAGAATCAAGCCAAAGTTTTATAATAGATTTTTCTAATACCAAAACAATATTTAGAAAGTCTATAAACATAGATATAAACATAGATTATTAGGCATAGAGCCTAATAATTCACCTTTGAATCAAGTTGCTTTCACTAGTTTCAAATAATGCAGATGTTTACTAGTAACTTACAAAAGATTAAAGAAAAGAACTAAACACTTTGCCATTGACTTTCAGAACTTGGTATTGATTGATAAAAAACAAAGTAATAAAACTCAGGTACTGGATTTGACTCCTATGTGATCTAGAGCTGCTGCCTAACCAACTATTCTGTGATTATTTGTGTTGTCCAATATCATAGCTATCAGCCATAGGTGATTGTTAAGCCCATGAAAGGTGACTAGTAAAACTGAGTAACTAGTAAAATTAAATTTCATTTAATTTTAGCCACATGTGGCTAGGAGCTGCTGTTTTGCTGTGATCAGTCCAGATATTTGCATGTCACATTCTCCTTATTGCCCATTTTCCTCTCTTGCTTGGCTATATAGGTAAGAACTCCTGATTTCTTTTACTTAAAGCTTATTTCCTTCTTTTGTAGCATATCGTGACATAAATAACTTAATACGTTTATTTCCTACCATAAAATAGAGCTCATATCCCTCTTTTTCACAGTGTTTCCCTATAGCATGAGCCTACATAATGTGCCTGGTCCATAGAATTTGTTCAAAAATATTTGTTGAATGAATGAATCAATGGGAGTGTATTTCACTGTCATTGCTATAAAGGAATGATGCCCCCCTTAGTCATATATGTTTATCTCAGTGGTATAGGTAAGTGAGTAGAAACTAAGCATGGCCCTAATTTTTCTCACAGGTGTAAAAATGATGGGTTCAGCCCAGTGCAGTGGCTCACACCTGTAATTCTAACATTCTGGAAGGCAGAGGTGGATAGATTGCTTGATCTCAAGAGGTTGTAGACCAGCATCACAAAAGCAAGAACCCCCCCATATCTACTAAAAAATAGAGAAACTAGCTGGACATTGTGGTGGTTGCCTATAGTTCCAGCTACTGGGGAGGCTGAAGCAGAGGAGGAATGCTTGAGCCCAAGAGTTTGAGGTTGCTGTGAGCTATGATGCCATGGCACTCTCCTCAGAACAATAGAGTAGGACTCAGTCTCAAAAAAGAAAAAAAAAAAGATGTATTCAGATAAGTTTCCAACTGTTGAAAATCTTTTAGAGGATCTGAAAAGAGAGGTCCTACAAAAGCAATCCTCTTCTTTGCCTAAGTTAAGTTCTCAATTCATTTAAAAATAAGGAGAATCATATGGAACCTAAGTTAGAACATGTTGTTCAGTATGACAGCCAAGTGTGTATGCTAACTAAATTCCAGATTTAGACAGAATTACCCATTCATTCACTGGCAGTTTTGCTCTGAGCTAGTTCTTTCATGCGGCTAGGAAGCTACCTAAGTAAGACCTAAGGAAGAACATTCAGCAGAAGATGCTCTAGGGTTCCCTCTCATTAAAAACAAGCAAGAAGCTGAGAGCAGTGAATGCCCATTTTTCTTTCCAATTAAAGTAGCCAGTATGAATATAATTGTGCTAAACAAGTGTTTTCTTAACCATGTACTTCACAACACAATTGTTAAAATAAATTACAAAAGAGATTCCCAAATAACTAGATCTCAGTTAATGAGCCATCCTCCCCAGAGGTTTAAAATTTCTTCATTAATATCCCACTAATACATAATATAAGATGCTTTGGTCATCTCATGATAGAGATGACAATCTTTCTGGATACTATATTTTATATTTGAGGTGCCTTTGAAAACATGATTTTTTTTTTTGAGACAGAATCTCACTCCATCTCCCTGAGTAGAGTAGTAATGTAGTAGTAGAGTGTGAGGCATCATAGCTCACAGCAACCTCAAAGTGATCACCCCAAGTGATCCTCCTACCTCAGCTTCCCAAGAAGCTGTGACTATAGGCCCCCACCTTGATGTCCACCCAGTTTTTCTGTTTTTAGTGGAGACAGGGTCTGATTTTTGCTCAGGCTGGTTTTGAACTTCTGAGCTCAAGAAATCCATCTGCCTTGGCCTCTCAGAGTGCTGACAGGTGTGAGCCACCGAGCCTGGCAGAAAACATGACAAATATTAGAACTAAATAAAAGTCAGGGGGTGGGGGCATTATGGCTAAAAAGTTGAATAAGATGAGTGAGTTGAAATTGGTGTTTGGTAATGGGAAATCAGAGGTTAGTCTGGGAAGGGAAAAATGAAAGAAAAGATCTACTGAAGAGGAAGAGTCGCCACAGAACTCCTGAGTTAGCTGGAAAATAGAAGAGCTTCCAAAGCCCCATGCACCCTCTAACACCCACAGGGAGGAACTCCTTGCCTCTGTGAGCGCTCATCATGAAGACAGGGGCGCTAGAGGACTCTTCTTAACTGCTTCCTGTTGGAGTCAACCAGTCCAGAGAAAATAGATATAAAAAGTGATAGTGACAAGGGAGGAAATACACCAAGGTCACAAAAAGCTCAAAAGACACAAATGAATCATTCACTGGACTAGCCAATAATTGAAGTGTTTTCTCTAGGCAAGGAGTAGCTCTGAAATAGAAGTGTGATATTGGCCAAGAAACAGGAGGAGAAAGAAGTAAAACAAACAACAACAATAGAAAACAAAACAAAACAAAACAAAACAAAAACAAGTATTCAAAATGAAAACATTCACATTAGAGTAGCAGTATGCCTGTTACCATGACATGAGCAGGCTGGAAAAATAGTTAGCATGACAGCCAATATCTGGATGAAAGGATGGTGTCTCTGTTTACTTTGTGGGAAAAGCTATTATATTTGTATTTTGTTAAAACAATAATTAAAAGAAATCAAGTTAGAATATCAGCTTGCCTTGCCAAAATGCATGTACCTTTTAAAAAATTGCATGTTTCAAAATGTATTTAAAAATAATTGTTTTGTGTTCCTAAGTATATGTACTTCAAAGAAAAAACATCTAACATACAATAGCAAAAGTGCTTTAGCCTGGTTTATGAAAAGAAATTCAGTTTTCAAATTCATTTCTCACTTTCTTCTTCTTTCCCATCTCATCTTTTTATCTTTCTCCTTTCCTTTTTTGGCAGAGCATTCTGTATACTGTATGCAGTTTCTGTCAATAGATGCATGTTGTTGAATAACCAGCAGTCATATATATCAATGTAACGAACTTAGAGAACTTAAGTAACTAACCAGTAGTTACTGTTGTTGAATAACCAGTAGTCATGTGTACCCCTATAACTAACCTAAGTACTTAAGTTGTTAAGGTAAATGACTTTCCAGTAAGTTACATATTCTCCTTTCTACCATGGTGGTAAAAGTAAGAAAGAAATTTGGAATTTAGGTGTAAAAGAAACTTTTAGTAAGTTTGCTAAGTTTTGTTGACTGATGGGCAATTTATCATTGATTACGTGGCCCAAAGAAACATAAAGACGAGAATCAGAGACTTCAGGGTCAGGAAGGAATATTGATATTGCTACTCCTTTGCAGTCAGATAGTACATTACTTGAATAGGCTTGAATGCATGGAAATTTATCTTCCCTGGTGCTGGGAGGGAGGACTCATGCCACTTTCCTGGGCTAATCATGCCTTTTCCAGCTCTCTAAGGCAAATGTGTTCAGCACATGCTGGATGATCATCTTTCAGAAAGAGAAAACATCGAAAAGAGAAGCCAAATGGTGAATTTTCAGGGCATTGTAATCAAATCGCTATCACCATGATGCATTACAATTTTGAAAGCACATTCACATAATTTGAAAGTTAGTTTATGAAACTTTCAAAGGTGGAGTATGTTACTTTTTCATATATTGTGATGGTTTAGAAACCTGATGGGGTTGGGAATAAGCTGCACGACCAATGCTTACCTCAGCAACTGTTAGGGAAACTATAGCAGGGAGCGCAGAAACTTTGCAGTGTAGACTGGAGAAGGGAGAGGAAGGAAAGATATTCTGCCACTATGAGCAGGAGAAAAAAGAGGACTTTCAGAAAAGGCGGCTAGAGAGAGAAATGAGGGTGTGGGTTTAAAGCAAGAAAACTGGGGATAAGAGATATGTATAAATATGTTATTTAGTAGGTTTTCTGAGTAATGAGCAATTTATCCCACTTCTCTATTGATAGCAATGTGTTAGGCCTCACTGCTTTTGGGGTCAGAAGTCTGCTTTGAATCTGGGAGAGGTCAGCATCAGCCCATGAGAACTAAGTTGTTTGGGGTTTTTTCAAAGTACTTACAATTGTGATAAGTGCTGTATAGGAAAAGTAAAAGGAACTTAAAATGTGAATAGCAGGAGACCTAATCAAGACCAGAGTCAGCCCTGAGGCTTTAGCATCTAAACTCAAAAAAGAAAGAAAGAGTAGACTTCTCTAGCCCATTAACTGCCAAGTGAGTTGTATTTAACTTAAGCTAGTTTTGAGCCCAAGGTCTTGTGAAGTGTATATAACTCATACACCTCTTGACCTAATAAAACTCTGTGGCCCCAAGGAATGTGTTAGGCAAACTCTTTAAGTGCAACCTGTAGAAGGGGCACCTTAGTCTGCTTTCTGCTGCTTTAACAGAACACCACAGACTGGGGAATTTATAAAGAAAGGAGATTTATTTGACTCAGGGTTCCAGAGGCAGGGAAGTCCAAGACTAAGGGGTCACATTTGCTGATGGCCTTCTTGCTGCATGACATGGTAAAAGGCATCAGATGATGAAGAAGTATATACTAAGAGCAAGAACGAAATTGGGGCCAAACTCTCAAGATAACGAACCCACCTGAGGGATAACAACATCAACCCATTCAAGAGCGCAGAGCCCTTAAGGCCTTATCACTTCTTATAGACCCTTCTTCCCAATTCTATTACAATGTTGATTAAATTTCAACATGACTTTGGGAGGATACATTCAAACTATAGCAAAGTGGAGAATCCTAATTATTTTCTTATTTTTTGTGAGAATTAAGTGAGGAAATGATATAAAAAGCACTTATTGTCTAACACAGAACACTATGTCCCAGGCATTGCTTTTGAGTTGCTTAGCTATAGCAATGGATTTGGAATATAGCTAGTAACTGATGGAGCTTGGATTCAAAGCCAGGCAATCCAGATCCAGCATCTTTGTTGTCAACCGTTACACTATCGGCCTCCTGCTTGGCACAGTATTTGACACATTTAAAAATATCGTAAACATTAGCTATTACAACTAATGGACTTTATCTCCCCAAATATAACATGTCCAGGACTACCCATTCTTGTTAACATAGTCCTTTTATGAGCTGATAGGCTTTCCCTTAGGTATCATCTGCCTCTCTGCTTCTATTCATGGCAAGTTTCTTGAAAGAACAGTGTATATTAACAATCTTTAGTACATTATATTCCCACTCTTTATTAAATTTATTTTTTATTGATGTGAAATTCATGTAACATACAATTAATCATTTTCAAGTCAGCATTTCAGTTGCATGGAGTACATTCACAGAGTGCAAACACTAGGCTGCATGCTGTGGCTCACACCTGTAATCCTAGCACTCTGGGAGGGGCGGTGGATGGATTGCCTGAACTCAGGAGTTCAAGATCAGCCTGAGCTAGCATGAGACCCCATCTCTAGAAATAACTGGGCATTGTGAGGTGCCTGTAGTCCCAGCTACTCAGGAGGCTGAAGCAAGAGGATCTCTTGAGCCTAAGAGTTTGAGGTTGCTATGACCTATGATGCTATGGCACTCTACTGAGGGTGACAAATTTAATTCTGGAATATTTTTATCACCCTCAGCATAATACCCTGCATTCATTGAGCTACTACTTCCTATTCTCTACTTTTCCTAGTCCCTGGACACCACCAAGTTGTTCTCTCTTGGTATGGATTTATCTATTCTGAATACACCATATAAACAGAATTATGTGGTACATGACATTTTATGTCTGACTTCTTTAACTTAATGTTTTCCATGTTCATCCACATTGTATCATGTATTTCTTTGCATGAATATACCATTATTTGTTTATCCATTCATCAGGTGATAGACACTTGGATTTTTTCCATATTTTGAAGGTATAAAATATTTGTTTAAATCCTTGTTTTCAATCTTTGAGTATATACCTTGGAATGGAATTGCTGGGTTATAAGGTGGTTCTATGTTTAACTTTTTGAGGAACCTCTAAACTCTTTTCCACAGTGCTGAATACTTTTACAGGCCCACTAGTGGTATATATAAGAGAGTCCCAGTTCTCCACACTCTTGTCAACACTTGTTACATTCCACTTTTTCTATATGCATAATATTACAGCCATCCTAGTGAGTGCAAAGTGATATCTCATTGTGTTTTTGATTTGCAAATTCTCTAAGTGACTTATAATGTTGAGCATGTTTTTTTATGTGCTAGGTTGGCTACTTTATATCTTCTTTGGAGAAATGTCAATTCAGGTCCTATCCCTCTTTTTTAATAGGGGTATTGAGCTTTTTGTATAATCTGGATACAAAATTCCTATCAGATACTTAATTTACAAGTATGTTTTCTCATTCTGTAAATCATGTTTTTACTTCCTTGATAGCATCATTCACACATAAAAAAATATAGTTATCTTTTTATTTTTTTCTTGTGCTTTTTGTGTCAGATTTAAGAATCCATTGTCATATCCAAGGTCTTAAAGATTTGTCCATATCTTTTCTTTCAGGAGTTTCAAAATTTTAGCAATTACATTTAGTTCATTGATCCATTTTGAGGAAATTTTCTTATATGATATGATGTAGTAATTCAAAGTCACTTTTTGTGTGTGAATATGCACTTGTCCCAGCATCCCTAGTTGAAGAGACTATTATTTCCTCACTAAAAGACTTTGTCAAAACTCAATTGGCCATAGGTGTATGGGCTGTTTTCTGGACTCTCAGTTGTATTCCATTGGCCCATCTATTGTGGAGTTTTGAAATTAGGAACTATGTGTCTTCCAACTTTGTTCTTCTTTTTCAATATTATTTTGGCTCTTTGGAGACCCTTAAAATTCCATATAAATTTGAGGGTCAGATTTTCTTATTTATATAATAAAAAAGACTACTAAAATATGGGGTTGAGTTTAAATTGAATTTTGAGACCATTTTGAGTATTACTATTATTTTAACAATATTAAATCTTCCAGTCCAGAACACAGGATGTATTTCATCTATCTAGGTTTTCTTTAATTCCGTTCAGCAGTGTTTTGCAATCTTAGATGTAAAACTCTTTCATTATGTGGTTACATTTTTCCTAGGTATTTTATACTTTTGGATGCTATTAGAAATTCAATTGTTGTCTTAATTTTCTTTTCAGATTGTTCACTTCTAGTGTATAGAAATGTTGATGTTCATGTGTTAATCTCATACCCTATAATTTGCTTACTTTATTTATTAGCTTTATTCATTTTTCTGGAGTCTTTAGAATTTCCTACACACAGAATCATATTTTCAGTGAAATAGTTTCCTTCTTTCTTCTTTTTTGGATAACTTTTATTTGTTTTTCTCCTTAATTGCTCTGACTAAAAGATCTAGTACATTGTTGAATAGCAAAAGTGGCATTTTTATCTTCTTTATAATCTTAGGTGAAATAGTTTCAGTTTTTCATCATTGAGCATATTTTCTATGAGTTTTTCATAAGTGCACTTTGTCAGAGGATATTCTTTTCTGTTGTTAGTTTTCTGAGGTTTTGATTGTTTTATCATGAAAGGGTGTGAATTTTTTTCAGATTCTCTTTATGCATTAGTTGAAATAATGTCATTTTCCCTAACATAGTCTTCAAGGGGTACATTATATTGATTGATTTTCTTATGCTGAACCACCTTTACATTCTTGAGACAAATTCTAATGGATAATGGTCTATAATATTTGTAATATGTTATAACTATTAAAGATATAGATTCAGTTTGTAAGTATTGTGTTGTAGATTTTTGCATCCATATTCACAATGTATACTGATTTGTAGGTTTTTTTTCTTATGATATCTTTGGCTTTGATATCAAGGTAATGCTGGTTTCAAAAAGTAAGTTAGGGAGTATTTCTTCCTTTTCTATTTGTTTCAGAGATTTTTAGAAATATTGATGTTAATTATTCTTATATGAATTAGAATTCCTCTTCTCTTTACTAGTGAAGTAGTCTGGTCCCAGACTTCTTTCTCTTTCTCTTTCTCTTCCTCTTCCTCCCTTCCCCTCTCCTCCCCTTCTTCCTTCTTGTTGATGGAGATTCTCGGATCACTAATTCAATTTCCTTACTTGCTATAGGTCTATTCAGATCTACTGTATCTTCTTGGGTCAGTTTGTATTATTTATTCATTTCCATAAATTTACCCATTTCATGAATGTTATTTAATTTTTCATGTATTATTTTTATAGCATTCATTGATAATCCTTTTTATTTTTGTAAAATGAGTAGTAACAGCCTCACTTTTATTTCTGATTTTAGTTATTGGTATTTTCTTTCTCTATATGTTTTTAGTCAGTATGCTTTTGTCAATTGTTTTGATCTTTTCAAAGAACCAAACTTTAGTTTAGTTCGTTCTCATTATTTCTTTTCTATCCATTTATCTTTCTTCGAATATTTATTATTTTCTTTTTTTTCTACTATCTTTAGGTTTAGTTTTGCTATTCTTTTTCTACTTCCTTGAAGTATAAAGGTAGACTATGGACTTGAGATCTTTTTTCTCTTTTAATGTAAGCATCTATTACTATAGTTTTCTTCTGAGAAGTCTTCATTGCATCACATAAGTTTTGATGTATTGAGTTTTTGTTTTCATTCTTCTTGAAGTATTTTCTAATTTCTCTTGTGGTTTCTTCTTTAACCTATTGATTAAATAACACTGTGTTGTTTAATTTACACATATGTGTAACTTTCTAGTTTTTCTTCTGTTATTGATTTCTGGCTTCATGCCATTGTAATTGAAAAGACAATTTCTTGTGTGATTTTAATTATTTTGAACATATTGAGATTTGTTTCACTGGTCTAATGTGTCTCTTGTCCAGAAGAGTATCCCATGTGCACTTGAGAAGAATGTGAGTTCTACTGTTGTTGGGTGAAATATTCTATTCATTTGCCTCAGGTCAGTCAGTTTATGACAATTTACTTTTTATCCCAGTACATTTTTATCTGGCTTGTGATGTTGACTGCTGCACTGACGTATTCTTTCTATGATGCACTTATAGGCTCCATAAAAGAATAGGATTCTAAAAACACAGAGTCATATGAAAAATATTTACCACAGGAATCAAGATAAAATGACTTTAGTTATTTTTTTCATCAATGGGAAACATGATAATATAAATAGAAATCCATGAAAAAAGAACAGGTTTAGATGAAAATATGAAGAGTAAAATAAAAATAGAATTTAGAGATATTCAGGGAAAAAATGCAATAAAAAGGGGAAAATACAAGAATAGAATTACACACTGAAAACAGAGCAGAATGTTTTGGCCAAAAATTTAATTACTGATATAACAGATGTATTTTACATTTGAAAGGCTTTTTAAAATGAAGAAGGAAAGTAAACAATGACAGTAACAATACAGAGACTAAGGAATGGATATTCAACTTGAATACTACAAGTTTTTCTGAGAAGAAATAGAGGACAATTGTAAAACAAGCAATAATTAAAGACATAATAAAAAATTATCCAAAAAATACTAGGTTTTAATGAATTATAGAGAAAAGTGACATATTTTATCATGATAATTGCTAGAAAATATTGCAATTTTTTAAAATTCTGGATTTTCAGTTTCTGGTTCAACATATAAAGAGTTTAGAAGTCAATATTTCCACAAAAGAAAGAACCAAAAGCTTGTTCATTAAAAATATCAATAAAATTGAGACACCTTTAACAAACTAAGAAGAAAAGTGAGAAGACAGCAATTACTAACATCAGAAATAAAAATAGGACATCACTACAGATTTTATAGACATTAATGGAATAATAAATGAATATAATGGACAATTCTATGCCCACAAATAATGACCTAGAGAAAAGGGGCTAATTGCTTGAAGGACACAATCTACCAATGGCCACAAGAAGAATAGACTATGTCTAAAGAAATTGAATCAATAATCAATAACCTTCTAAAATAGAAAGTACCAGATGTACAAGGCCTAGAAGTGTTCACTGGCAAATTCTACCAAACAATTCTCTACAATCTCTTTCAGAAGATAGAAACAGAGGGAATATGGCTATTAACATTCATATACAAATATTTACTTAAATACCTGTTATCATTTCTTTGGGATAAATACCTCAGAGTGGACTTGCTGGGTCATATGGTAAATATGTTTAACTTTATAAGAAACCACCAAACTCTTTTTCACAGTGGCTTAACCATTTTACCTCTCCACAAGTAATGCACAGGGTTCCCATTTCTCCAGAGCTTAACCAAGAATTGCCATTTTCCATTTTGTTTTCTTCTCTTCCCCCTCCTCCCCTTTTCCTCCTCCTTCTTTCTTGCAATCCTCATAGTATAAAGCAGTATCTCACTGTAATTTTTATATTTCTCTAATAATAACTAATGTTGAGCATCTTTCCATGTGCTTTTTCATTTGTCATTTGTATATCTTCCATGAAGAAATGTCTATGTCCTTTGTCCATTTGTTGTTGAGTTGTAAGTGTTCTTTACATATTCTGGATACTAGAACCTTTTCAGATATATGATTTTTCAAGTATTTTCTCCCATTTTTAAGGTTGCCTTTTCACTTTCCTGATAATGTCTCTTGAAATAGAAAATGTAAAATGCAAGGAAGCATATAAGAAATATGTTTTAATATAAGAAAATCAGTCAATGTAGCAAAAGACATCAGTAGAATAAAGGGGGAAATCATGTGAGCATTTCATTTGAAAGAAATACAAAAAAAATTTCATAAAATCAAATGCCTTTTTCAATATTAAGACACAGAAAGGAGTAAAGAAACTATGAAGACAGGGGAATTTCTGCATGGAGGTATTTATGACATAGCCACGGCTAATTTCATACTCAATGGTAAAAGACTGATAGCTTTCTCACTGTGATCAGGAATAAGACAAAGATTCCTCTGCTTCCATCATTGCTATTCAACATTGTACTGAAAGTTTTAGCCAAAGCAGTTAGGCAAGAAAAAAGGTATTCAAACTGAAAAAGAAGATGTAAAATGACCTATATTTATGGAGACAAGATTCTATATACAGAAAATCTCAAATATTTCACAGAAAAACTAAAACTAATAATTCAGCAAACTACAGGATACAAGATCAATACACAAAACACCAGTGTTTTTATACACTGGTAATTAATAATACAGAAAGAAAATTAAGAAAATAATTCCATTTACAACAACATCCAAAGAATAAAATGCCTAAGAATAAATTTAACCAAATAGGTAAAAGATTTGTACATTGAAAACTGCAAGATGCTGCTGAAAAAAAATTAAAGAAGACCACCTAAATAAAAAAAAACATCCTATGGTCATGGATTAGAAGACTTAATACTGTTAAGATAGCAATTCTGCCCAAAGCAAGCGACAGACTCAGTACAATCCCCATCAAAATTCCAGTAATATTTTTGCAGAAATGGCAAATCAGTTTTTCAAATTCATACAGAATTATAAGGACTCCTAAAGAGTCAAAATAATCTTGAAAAATAACGAAGTTGGTGCACTCACACTTCCTAATTTGAAAACTTGCTACAAAGCTACAGAGTTCCAAAGAGTTTAGCACTGGTATAAGGATAAAAATGTAAACCAAATGATTAGACTTGAGAATCCAGAAATCAACCCATACATCTATGACCAAGTGATTTTTGACAAGGCAGCCAAGTACTCTCAATGAGTGAAAGAGTGGCCTCTCTAACCAGTAGTGTTGGGACACCTAAATAGCCACATGAAAAAGAATGAACTTGAACTGCTACTTCACACCAAATATAAAATTTAACTCCAAATAAATCAACAATGTAAAATAAGAGCTAAAACCATAAAAGTCTTAGAAGAAAAAATTTGGCAATGGATTCTAAGATACGATATCAAAAGCATGAGGTATGAAAGAAAAATATAAATTGAACTTCATCAAAACATCAATTATTTTTATATTACTGCAATGACCATAATAAAAATATCTTTGATAACCTTAAAGGTATTAGAATAATTAGCAATTACTTTCAGTTAAAAATTACCGTGGGAAGATACTGTTAGTGCTCTGCCCATATGCAGTGGACTAGACTGCCTTAGATCATCATTGTGGTTTTTGGACTTCCAACTGTATCTGCATCTCTGTGTCTCAGGGCATTTATTCCCTTACTGCACAGCCTCTCTGCTCACAGTAAGGCAAGCTGAACAATGACGGGTAATAGACTGCCCTCCCCCAGGTACAGTCATTAACCTACTCTCAGAAGTTAGTGTTTGAATGCACTGGCTCCTTTGCTTCTGTGGTGAGAAAATTTTGAGGCCCAGAATTTCTCTGTGGGATTAAGCTTCACTTGCCCCCTGTGGGACACATTCTAGTGGCTGCTTTACCTTTCTACTTCACTTGTCCATTCTTTTTATCACAACTCTGAACCTCTCCTAAAACCTACATGCATTGAAATTTTTGAGTCAGGGCCTAATGGTGTGGGAACCTAAAGTAAGTTATAGACTAAACAACAATAGCAATAGCAACCTTATATTGGGTCATATCCAATGTAAAGTTTCCTTTTAAATATTAGGAATTCAGTAAAGAATGAGATATTCTTTGATCTTGAACTCACAGCATGTTTTTGTATTAATTGTAGTTACTGATCTTAATAAAACACTATAATTTTAGAGATGATGGATAGTAAAATAGTCCAGTAAGAGTGCAACCTGCTGAACATAACTACCTAAATTCACAAATGTTAGGTAACCAATAGCATAAAGACCTAGAATTCAGAGGATGATGGAAATCTGAGTAACAGTTGCTTTCTTATTCTACATTCACTGGAGAAATACTGGCCTGAAACAAACAAACATAGAAACATATGAATTCAAAACAAAGAATGAGGGCTACAATTATGGTGCCTAGACATAGTTGGAATGGGCTTTTTGTTTTTATCCCACACCCCATCATATCACACTACATGCCCTCAAACAAATCAGCAACATCACAACCTATACCAAACCCCAGAGCTGTAGATGTGTAAGGAGAGGTAGTCATTTGACAGAATGAAGTCCTCACCATGGTGTGTAGCCTTGTGGATGCTCCAGCTGCACTTCAAGGGTCCATGGTCACCCATAGGTGCATGGTTCAGCACCACAGCCTATCACACCTAGTTAAACCAATCCTCAAAACCTCTAACTGCTCCCCTTTTTCCAACAGTCCAAAGATGTAAAAGATGAGGATAAAATCATAAAACTCTGCAGAAAATTCAAGAAACTTCTGCTCCTGAGAAATCTAGACAACCAGGCTCCTCCCCAAGGCCCAGCAAATTTAGTAAATATACTATCTAACTGTCCCTTTCTCTATGAAGAATTCAGAAGGTGGAGAGACTTGTGCTTGTGTAAGGCAAGAATCAGTCAATAAAGAAAATTGGAAAGCAAAAATATGTGGTCTAACCAAAATCTCAAATACCCCAATTTAATCATTCATTATACATTGTATTTGTGTATCAAAATATCACATGTACACCATAAATATGTACAATTATTAGGTATCAATTAAGAAAAGAAAAGGTAAGTCTGAGCCAAAAAATTAAAGGTAAGGAAATGTGAAGAGGTGGCAAAGAATTCAGATGTCCCCTTCAAAAGTGTTGTTCTTATTTTGTTTATTCCCACCACTAGTTTCTCAAGAAACAAGCTCTTTCTTTACTGTCTCCCTTTCCCCAGCAAAATCAGTATTTTTCTTTCCCTTACAAAAGTCTGATCAGTTACACAGACATAATCACCATTAAGAGATAATAAAATGTTTTAATATTTCTTTGGTTTCAAGCTCCCAAAAAAGAAGTAGTCACAGAAAGTTTATATAATCATCTTCATATGAATTCTCAGGGCCTAAGAGAGCCCTGGGTCTCAGCCAAAGTAAGAAGTGTTGTTGTGCTACCCAGAAATGACTTGGCTGGTCGGGAGGGTTAGAAAGTCTGGGATTAAAGCAGTTTTCATAAAGTGTTCATTGGCTCTGTTAGAATAGTTGCCTTCCTGTTGGCAAAGAAGCCGTAAGGGAAGCAAAATGTGAAGACCCTGCTGTTTCTCCCACCATGACTGTTTTCCTTTGATTCGTTTATTATGTAAGAATAGCAGAGCTCTCCAGATGGGAGCAAGGGACAGAGTCTAGACATCATTTATTGGCCACTGAATCGTGGAAACAAGTCTGCAGCACCTACTATTTTTCTCCTTTTGGACTTTTCCCCCCAATTTACCACTTGTTTTACATTGCGTACTATGAAAAGTTAAATGATCCTGACACTTAGAATTACTCAAAAGCTAGAAAGATATTCCCAACTGTGTCAGCAATGGCTGTGCCCTTTCCCCGAGGCAGTTACTCCAGCCAGTTGCTCCGGCAGAAAGGCCTGCAATTGCTATCATGTCTGTGTTTGTTTTCCTGGTGTTCCCAGAACGTTGCTTGCTAGTGAGTAGTGAATGACCCAGCAGTTGATCACAGCACACGGGAGAGCAGCTATTTCTCCCACTGGCAATGTTGCTGAAAGATTCTTCCAGTAGTCAACGTCTTTTACTTCATCTGTTTCTCAAAATTTTACCAAATGTTCACTAGGCCCCAGGGGATTTGGCAAGCTTTAGAAAATCAAAGTCCAAAGCACAAAGCCACCTCAATGAATCTACATTCAGGTTACTAGAACAGATAAGTAAACCAGTAATTTCAGGTCCCTTCTGTGTGACCTGGCTGCTGCTTTTACCCCTCTGTCCTCAGATGTCCCCTTGCCCTGTGCCCAACCACACTGATGTTCTCCCTGCATTAGGACTCTATCAGCTCTTCGTTTGGCAAGTGTCTATTCATTCTTTGGGTCTCAGCTTCCAGGTCATTTCATCAGGAAGCCTTCTCAGAGCCCTGAGATTGGCTAAGTGCTCCTCCAGTGGGTTCCTAGAGAGCAAGGGGACACCTGCTGACACCACATCTCCCAGATGGATTGTGCCCACCATTGTATCTCCAGGACTTGGGACATGGCTGGTACATAGTAGGCACTCAAGAAATGCTTGTTGAATGAATGAATGAATAAGCTAGAGCTATGAAGGAATTATTTTCTAATAACTTTTTATCCTAAGTGCTTACCTAAGTGTAAAGTCAGGAATAGTGTAAAATTCCTTTAGTATTAGAAATATTACAATTTTAAGGTTTATATGAATATTTCTAAAATGTTAAAATAGAAAATAGGTTTGCAAAAGAAAGTCATCTGTGGTTAAAATACTTTGGATTAGGGGTGGCACCTGTGGCTCAAAAGGGTAGGGCCCTGGCCCCATATGCCGGAGGTGGTGGGTTCAAACCCAGCCCTGGCCAAAAAAAATTTTTAAAAAAATTTTAAAAAATACTTTGGATTAAACAAAATGAAACAGATTTCTTTATTGCAGAAAGTCTCAGAACTTTCAAAATACTGGTATCCATTATTGATCTCCAAAGATATGAGGTATATCTAAGCTTGCTTGTGCTAAAGCATCCCTTCACAACATACACAATCAGTCACCAATACTATGCTCCCTACCTAGCTCTACGCACTAATCATGGCCCTGAGGAGGAATAGTGACCCCATGGGATGGTGGGTTGCTATCCTCAAAAACTTGGTTCCCCATTCAGGGGCAATAGACAATAAGCACAAAATCAATTGCTCAAGTAAATAAGAAAAGTTTAGAAATCCCTCCATTAGTACTACTGAAAAAAACAGAATGATTGGGCCAGGAAGTAACTCTTGCCAGTAATCCTAGCATTCTGGAGGCTGAGGCAAGAAAATTGCTTGAGCTCAGGAGTTCAAGACCAGTCTGAGCAAGAGTGAGACCCTATCTCTACCAAAGATAAAAAAAAAAAAAAAATTATCCAGGCATGGTGCCACATACCTGTAGCCCCAGCTACTTGGGAGGCTGAGGCAGGAGGATCACTTGAGCTTTGAGTTTGAGGTGGCTTTGAGCTGTGATAGCGCCACTGCACTCTCGCTGTGGCAATAGAGCGAGAGTCTGTCTCAAGAAAAAACAAAAAAGAAGGAAATAGAATGATTAATGAAACAGTGATTGGGAGGGGTCATTTGTTTAAGAGAGTGATCATGAAAGTTGCACTCATAGGTATACATAGATGAAAGACCTTGAATGAGAATATCTGAATAAAGAGCATCCCAGGAACTGGTAAGAGCAGGTGTTAATGGTCCCGATGTAGAATAGGCTCAGGTTAGCCAAGAGCAGAAAGGAAGTTTGAGGAGACTGGCACCTGAGGAATGGAGGAAGTTATAGCAGAAGGCAGGTTCTAAGAGACCTGGCAGGCCAGGCAGAACAGGGCCTCATGGTTCTAGTCCAATGCTCATTTAAACAGGGAGACAGGAAAAGGTCTTCAGCAGGGGTTGCATGATCTGAATAGTGTCTTCTAAAGATTATTCTGGTGCCTCCTTCTGTCATCTTAAAATGTGTTATTAAAGGATTGAGAGAAATTTCAACTAATGAAATGCAAACAAAAGAATCAAAAATGAGACATCAAGAAGGAAATTGTAGCAACAATGACAATCATTCAAATCATACAAAAACCTGTAACATTTACAGAAAGAGACAAATATTGAGAATAACTAATAAAGAAATAACTTCGGGGATTGTGTCACTTAATAAAGAGAGTAAATTATATGAACAGGTTGGGGAAAGATTTAAATTTCTTGATGAATGGCTGTTGTCACTTTAAAGAATGTATAAGATCAGTCTTGGCTCAGGAACACTTAAAACGACTTGAACTCTTACGGCTCATGGACGTGTATGAGAGACTCCGCAGAGGATTATCTGAGTTTGACAACAATCCTAAAAATCCACATGATAACAGTGATGTGTTGAAAATCTAAAGGTAACTTTTCTAAATGATTTTAATCAATAATACTGGAGTAGAGGGAAGGTGAATTATCTTTTCCTCTATCTGGTTTTATGAAATGGTTGTCATATGATGAGGCAAAGAACAAAAATAGCTAAAAAACAAAGTATAATAAAGATGTGTTAGGCAGTTAAGGAATCTTATTTTTCTGGATCCTATGATGTTTATAGCCTTTGTCAGCTTTTTAAAATTTATGACTTATGTTATTTCTCTCTTTCTAAACAAATATTTGCTTTTGTGCTCTTTGTGTATTTGTAACTTTATCCTATTTTTCTTAAGGAGAACACTGGGTCTGCCCCTGCCTGGATTACACAGCCTGGTGCTGTGAGAGACCATGAGAATTGGACACGAATGGAAGATGGATTTGTAGAGAGAAATAATGAACAAAAAAGGAAACAGAAAGGATGAAATAACAAATCCCAACCCTTAAAATTAAAATACACTTTTCAAGATTTAAAAATCTCATCTATATTAAGGGACAGGCCAAAGAAGACAGCAGAGCATGGGAGGGCTTAGCAGGCAATTTGAGACTGGTCTGGAGTGAAGACCACCCACCTTTCCCTGTGAGGCAAAAACTTTAGCAACTCTCGTAGACATTGTGATATTAACTTTCTTCCATAGACTTCACACAATGGATTATGAAAATAGTACCGATCTTATTAATTAACAAGATACATTATACTCTAATAGCATTTAATAAAATTTAATTAATAGCATTTAGCAAATTTAATTTAGTGAAATAAAATGTATCAAAGTACTGTATGGAGTTCTCATTTGAGTTTTTAAAATTTTTATATCATTTTCCCTGAAAAAGTATCCAAGAACAAAGCAATACATATGTATGCATAGTGGAATTAAAAGTTTTTAATACAGAGAATCTCAAAAGGCATCTTTAAGGATTGAAATACAGAGATTAAGATCATATTTCAAAATGTATGTACTTATTTTTGAGTAAATTATAAGATATTTATGTGTTTTTTAAGTCAATGAGAATAAAACTTTATTTAGTGAAAATTTTCCTCCTGTCCTTTCCCAGTTGCCAGTTCTGCGCCCCCAAGGAAACCAAGGCTATCGGTTTTCTGCCAACCATTTCAAAGATATTCTATTTATTCTAAATATGTATGTATATCTTATGCCTGTTTCTGCATAACTGTCCCAAACACTTTATGCCTTGTTTATTTCACTGAACAATGCATGAGAAATAATTTCACATCAGCACTCTAAAAATCCACAATGTTTTTCATGAATGAATAATAATACATAATTAATAATATAGATAAAACAAGGTTTATACTAAAAGAAATTAAGACAAGACAATATTTACTAAATATTCAAATATATCATAAAGATATAATAATTGAAAATAGCCCAAGAATTGTTAAAGAGACCAATAGAACAAAAGAGAACATCTGGAAACCAATGCTTGCTATTTTCAGGACATTTCTTATCAAATTTCTCCAAGGTATTTTATTTTTTGTGTGATGTTGTAAATTAAATCTTCACTTTCTATATAGATTCTGCATGTATATAATCTGAATATTCATCTTGAATGCCCCTATCTTATGTGACAGTTTCTCAGTGAATTTTCTAGAATATTTCTAAATATAGTATTCAATCTGCCAATAAATAAAATTGTGCCCTTCCTTTGCCCAATTTTAAGTTCTTTAAGTTCATTTTCTCGTCAGATTGCATTTGTTTGTAACTCCAGAAAAATGTTAAAAATAGTGAAAGCAAAGATGCTAGTAGTGTCTTTTACTTTAATAGGAATGTTTCTATTTTTTTTTTTTTTGCCAATCATAATGCTAAGTTTAGCATTATTGTAAACATATTTTATCATGTCAATGAAGAATTCATCTACACTTTTTTAGTATGAATCATCTCTTTATTAAGATATTCTTTTTGAATATCTAGCGAGATTATCATGTACAACGAACTTACATTTATTAATGTAGATATGAAATTAATAGATTTATGAATATTAAACAAGCTTACATTCCTGAAATAAGCCCATTGATCATGACGTATTATTCTTTTAATATGCCACTGAATTCTGTCTGTTAATGTTTTAATTTTTTTTGCATTAATATCCACAAATTGTGTTAGTCTCTTGCCCATTTTAATTATCGCTGGTTTTGTGCATCAGTGTGAAAGACTTCCAGGGCAGGGGTCTAAGCCTCACACCCCACTCAAGTGTCCCCAGGTGGAGAAGAGAAGGGGCTGTCCCTTCAATCCTGCAAAGACACAGTCCCCTGGCCCTGGGCCTGGCTCTCAGCAGGACTCTTGCTCTGTCCCTCCAGCTCATGTTGCCCACCTGGTGTTTTTTCAGTAGGATTCCCCTTGGATTCATGAATGAAATGGACCTACCTGGCTGTCTTCTGCCCAGGTTGACCATGAGAAAAACCAGGCCAGGGCTGTCTTCTCTGCTTAGATGAGGCACCTGGCTAAGACATAGGACACCCTACTCTGTGTTGCCCCTCATACTGTAGGATCCCTTATCAGCCCCCGTTCCTCCTTCCTTTCTTCAGTTTCTTCCCTGCTTGTGTCTTGTTTATTCCTGGGGTTTCTAGTTGTATGTAGCAGGGAGGAGCTTAACTGGCTTGTTAAAACCAGAAGTTCCCAATTACCTGAATATCAGGTGTAATTGCAGCACTCCTAATAATGATGTCATTAATATCAAACTCAGTGACAACAGATTTAAGCAGGAAACCATTTTCTTCAATATATTTCCTTTTAAAGCAGACCTCTATTTTGTAAATCAACAAACTGAATAGAGCAGTGCACAGGTTCGGCTTCTTTCTAAATGGTAGTGAATTTGGCTTCTTGTTTTCTCCTAAAACTTCTGTGTCATTACAGTGAATATGTTTCGCTCTTTAACTATTTTATTTTCTAGTAAACAGCTAAGAATTTTCTACTTCTGACTTCTTTTTCCTGACTATCTTTCCCTTTAACATAATATCCCATAATAACATGATTTTGATTTTTATTTTGTTAACATGATTGTCGCAGTGGTCTCCTCATCTCTTTAAGGTCCTAAGGACCCCATTCTTCATGTGTGCCTAGACAGTCCAGATCCTCCATAACACCTCTCAGATGCTGTTTGGAAACCCTTTGGTCCTTGGTCGTGCATAACATAATTGGGCCACCAGTGGAAATATGGGCATATTTTGGTGCAGTTTTTGAGCCTTGTAGAAGGGACACAAACGAATATACTACAGTGAGATGTGTGAAAACAATTAGAGCTTATTTGGTGGCACTTCATCCAGACTCATAAACTTCGTCTGCACCAATAATTTAAACGTCTCTGTAGGTAAATTCTCAGTGTTCTGCATCTACTGCTCTTCTCTAAGACAACATCCAGGCCATCTGGGTGGGCCTTTTGTAGTCTGGCTGCAACAAAAGAGGCCACAGAGCAGAGTCCTATGAAAAGGTAACATTGCTCAGGCCACAGTGAGGGCTGGATGACCTGGTCCTCTCCCTGGCCCACAACCACTTTGGCAGGCCTGATTCCACAGCAACCTGGGCATTGTGATGGCTCTTCCTACCAAAATCCTTGGTCTCAGCCACCTGTCCTAAACCTGAAGATTTACCAAACTGTATCCACAGCTTCAAGTCTGGAATTATTCCCTCTCTCACCACGTTCTACAGGGACACCACACACAGGTCAGCAGAATCAGGAGCCCTGCCTCAGCCTGTCTACGCTGCCTACGCCTTCTATAGACCATGCTTTCTGCTGGTGCCGCCTAAGCACAGCTCCTCCTAAGACAAGCAGCATGCTGGCCACAGCACCCTCTCCCAGAATGCCCTTAGATTTTTTCCCTATCTCTTTCCCTTTCCCTCTCTCTTCAAGAAAGGAAGGTGAGGACCCACATTGACCTTTTTACCTTAACATTTTCTGTTGCCTTTTTTTCCATCAGCTTCCTGGACAGAAAGAGAAGGACTCTTCTTTCTAAAGGTTTACATTCCTGAAATAAACCCATCGATCATTCTTGTGTCAGAATCTCATACTCCCTCTCTTTTTTCAAATGGATTTCATTCCTTGGGACTCTCATTCTTTGGGATTAACCGTCGTGTAGGGAGAAGTCTTCTTAATGAAGGAACATGAATCAGGGTTTTTCTAAGTATTGTACCTGTTATACATAGAAGCACTTACTGACTTCAGTCAGTTTGTCCTGTTTGAAGCATACCCCATGCACTAAAGAATGCTATCAGCAAAAACATTTAGCTCACGTAATATTGATTGGTGTGGGTGAAGATGTACATGTGTGTTTCAACTTTAAGGGCAGTAAGAATTAATAATGAGATAAAATTAGCAACATCAGGTTTGGTAATAATACATACCATATTGTCATTTTCCTGCCACAGGAACACTGGAGGCATGTTCAAACATTTACCACTATTTAGTATCCAGTTTTCACGAAGTATTTTACTGTCATCCCTAATTAATTCTACCTTTCAACATGAAATTCAGGATTGGCTGCTATTGTTATTGCACTCTTATAAGTCAGGGAACTGAAGCAGAGAGGTTAATTAAATGACTTACTCTGATCCCCGTAGGCTATGTTGGCAAGGCTGTGTCTTAACAGAGTTGCTGGCACAGATGCCCCAAAAGAAGGAAATTTAAGCAACTCTATTCCAGCAGGGGGCACCAGTTACATTACAAATTTGGGTACACCCAAGCTTTCTTACAAGATGGCATACCCAAGAAGAATTGACTCCAAGTGTCACAGAGATGGCCCCCTTTCCTTATACTCTTGACACACAATATACAGTTCTTGGGTTTTAAACAGGTTTTAGCAAATCAATAGTCACCTTCCTAGCCTGCCTTCAAGTGTTCAAGACAAAGGTTCTTATCCCCAAAGCTCAACCCATTACAATGCCTAAAATCTTACACTCCTATAAACATAGTTAAACCTTCATTTCTTTGGGTCTTAAGTATTTGATAGCCTAACTTTTTAAATCCTGTAATAAAAATCTCTAGGAAAGGCAACTCCATCAGTGGATATGCTACTATCAGTGCTCAGGGAATTCTTGGATGAGAAGAAAGCATAAAGAAGAAGATTGTGTGGTTATGGAACAGGAAAAAGGTCCACAAAGAAGTGATGCAGATATGCCATGACCAACTTCACACTCTTGTGCAGGGTTATGTCTTCTATAATAGGCTCATGGAGTTCTCAACTCTTGCCTCTCTATATACCTTAGGTGATAAGTTAATTTCAAGAGCTTAGGGTTTTTCCCTTGTTGAGTTCAAATTTTGGGTACTTTGTGAGGCTATAGGAAATACTTAATAATCTCTGATTCTTCTCTTCTTGCATTAAGAGGAAGGCTCCTAGAAACAGCCCAGGAAAATTCCCTTTCATTTATTACAAGTAAACACACAGATAAAAGGAACTCACCCAATGTCAAAAGCAAAGCAAATGAAAGATCAGTGCTTCTCCAATTTTAATATGATTACAAATAACTTGAGGATTTTGTTAAAATGCAGATTCTGATTTTGCAGCTCTTGAGAGAGGTCTGAGATTCCGCATTTTGAACCAGTTCCCAGGTGTGGCCCAGGCTGTTGGTCCCTATGGAGCCTGTACTGGGTAGCAAGATGCTAGATGACAAAAGGAAACAGGATCTATTATCCTCAGCTTTCAGAAAAATATTGTGCTGAAAGCATTCTAGAAGTCACCAAGATACCTCTCCCTTTCCCCATAAGCCATTTTCAAAAAGGGGTCTGATATCAGCTAAATGCTTGAATGCTTTCAATTCCATGTAAAAGATGATGTCCAATAAAGGAGTTACTTGTGCTTCTTCAAAGAAATGAGGGAAGCACACAAGATCCCAGAAATATACAGGGACTCTGCCTTTTAAACTCTTTTATATTCTTTCCAATAAGCTCAAGAGGTAAAACATTGAGACCTCTACTTCTTTTGGCAGGTTGTTTTTAATCTAGATACACAACATAGCAGTTGTTTGACATCTGTTTTGTTTGAAAGGTATATACTAATAGAAGTAGCCCCTAAATATTTTATCGTAGCAAACTGACTCAGGA
Source organism: Galagoides demidoff (assembly GCA_963574575.1). Lineage (NCBI taxonomy): Eukaryota > Metazoa > Chordata > Mammalia > Primates > Galagidae > Galagoides > Galagoides demidoff. Next base: position 49,878 of record CAUYQV010002141.1, on the reverse strand, counting down.
ACTGTATGGAAGAATTTATGCTGGACTAGCACCTCATAAAAATAGAATTGATAAGTGGCACCTGTAGCTCAGTGGGTAGGGTGCCAGCCACATACACCCAAGATGGCAGGTTCGAACCCAGAGCAGGTCTGCTAAACAGCAATGACAACTGCAACAACAACAAAAAAAAGTTGGGCATTGTGGCAAGTACCTTCAGTCCCAGCTACTCAGGAGGCTGAGGCAAGAGAATTGCTTAAACCCAAGAGTTGTGGGTTGCTGTGAGCTGTGATACCACTGCACTCTACCCAGGGTGACATAGTGAGACTCTGTCTCAAAAAAAAAAAAAAGACTTGGGGCGGTGCCTGTGGCTCAAAGGAGTAGGGCACTGGCCCCATATGCTGGAGGGGGTGGGTTCAAAACCAGCCCCAGCCAAAAACTGCAAAAAAAAAAAAAAAAATAGAATTAACATACAGGTCTAGGGATAGGGTAGCAGGGAAGAAAGAAGAAAAAAATTCTGGGTAGAAGAGGAAGAACACATATTTATTGAGTGTTACATACCATGCCTTAGGCAATGTATTAAACTTGGTCTTCCTAATAGTACAATGAGTAGATAATATTAGCTTCATTTTATAGATAAAGAAACTAGGGCTTAGGAAGGTAGGAATTAATTGCTTAGTTCAGGTTTGCACAATTACCACAAGCTTGGAGCTGACTCAAGACAAGCTCTTTAGAGTCTGAGGTCTGTGCTTTTCTCTCTCTACCAAAAATCCTTCCTTGGAAACCAGTAGTCACAGACTTTCAAGGTGCTCCCTCATGTCAAGACCAGATAACTCGGGGCAGTGCCTGTGGCTTAAAGGAGTAGGGCACTGAACCCACATGCCAGAGGTGGTGTGTTCAAAACCCAGCCCCGGCCAAAAAAAAAAAGAAAGACCAGACAACTCACAGGGCATTCTCCATTACTTAGATTATATTTCAAGAATTCTTTGAATGTTTTCTAAATATTTCTGTCACATTTCAAACAGTATCTGTTATTGTGCTATCATTTTTTGTATCACTAGATTGAATTTAAGAACACATGAGTACATATCTACCCAATGCATTAAATATTGTCAAGTGCGTACATCAATCTCATTGTGTGACGTAAGCCTGATATTATGCCTGATCATCATTTTATCTGGAGCAAAAGTTGATACTTAGCAGCCTGCATGATGCCAAAAGAAGGGGTAACTTTCTTTCATCCCACCATTATGTTCTTCTCCTCACCTGGTTAAGGTTATAGCCCAAGGAAAGGCAAGACTTGGTCTGGTTATGCAGTAGAAGCTGCTCCATGCCAGCTCAACATCCCTTGAGACAACAGTCCTCAAACTTTAGGATGCATGAGTATCACCCACCCGCAGAGTTTCTGGGTGAGTGGTCAGGGGAGGGGACCAACAATCTCCCCTTCAACAAGCTCCCAAAGAAGTGTTGTTTCAGATCCGGGACTACCCTGGGAATCACAACTCATTCTCATCCAGGTGGTCCCATGGATGAGATCCAACCTTGAGAATCCTGGTAAACCAATTTTCACATATGTTTATGTACATTTTTCTAGAAAGAGAGTCCATATATTTAATTAGATTTTCAAAGAAGTTTTTGTGTCCAATAGTTAAAAACAAATGTACTTAGAAGAAAAATGTAAAAACCTGGATCCTAAAGTGAATGTCCCAAGAGGAACCCACCTTAACCCACCATGCAAGCTATTGTGTTTGAAGACATTATTACTATCTTAATACATTTTCCTTAAAATGTATTTCCTTTAAAACATTTTTCTTTCCTTTCTTTAAATAAGGAAATAAAAACCAGAAACTCCTTTTTTGGGTATCATTCTCTATATTTTCATTGTAGATAGAACAAGAAAGCCAAAAATATGATACATCACACACACACATACACATCTATCTTTATGTAAAAAAACATATATTTGGGAGGAGCTGGTAGTTTTAATTTTCCATACGAAAGAATCAAGTATATTCTCCTTCTCCAGCTAAATCTTGAGCCTCCAACCAGTTTCTAACTAGCCTTGTATCATATAAAAATAAACTGAAGAGTTATGCTTCCATGAGACATAATTTATGCCGGAAGACTCTCCTCCATCGCTCTTCTGTCAAGGAGCCTCTGGTAGTGATGAGCATTCCCCCTTTTTTCCATATTTCTGCATTCTTGAGGCATATTCCAGAATTTGGAATCATCCTACTTATGCCCAGATCTCTAGCATAGGGCTGCCATCAGTGTGTGTGTGTGTGTGCTTGTGTGCACATGTGTTTCATCTGCGGTGATGGCAAAAGCCAGCACACATGAATGGACTGTTGCCCAGTCCACCAGATCCCTTTGTTAAGAGGGCTGCAAGAACCAAACCACAGCACCACTCAGTGCCATGATGTCTGCTTTGAAAACACTCCAAATGATCAACCACAAAGCAATTCAATACGGGACACAGGAGTTGCATCTGTGTGGAAAAAATATATACAAGTGTCCAATAGCAGCGGTCATGCCCAGTAAGGAAAGCCTGCCCCGTGGCTTAATAATCACCTCTACCTTCACCTAATTCTCTCTACTTGTATCTTGTTAACATGTGATGGATCCTCCTAAGCAATAAGCAATTATTTCTAGACCAAAAGCCCCTTGATGACAGAAGCCATTTCTTCTATACTTTGATCTCCCCCCCCCCCTTTCTAGACTGGCTCAGATGCCTTTGACAGTGTAGAAGCAAAACACAAACTTGGATGTGTCATCTACTTCTGGCTCCTTATGCCTTCTCTAAACCAGTGTTATCTATCATCCTTTTGTGCCTATCATCCTGGCAATGTTTCTGCTGGGAACCAGTTTTAATGACCTACCCAGCACTCTATGATAGGTCCTAACTGGCTTTTGTCCCTAGGCATTGATTGTCTTAGGTTCTCTGTCTCTTCCTTGTCAAGTGCTGTGGCCATGTCTGCCCACTGGGGACCCAGGCAAGGTTCCTGGGACCCCGGGCCCCTGGTATAGATCCATCACCAGCCCCTGATGGCCCAAATAGAGAGGTAGTAGGTAGGAGAGAACATGGACCCTCCTCACACATCACCTAATAAGTAACTGCATGGTTAGGGCTTCACAAGGGACAAAGGAAGAGAGAAAGGAAGGAAGAGGGAGGATCCGAGTGTGGAATGCTGTGAGAACAGGCCCTCTGGCACACCTGTATATGTCACCAGCCAATGCCTATAGAAAGTTGAAAACAGGTGGGGCCACAGGCGACAGAGCTGATGTCCACATGTTTCCTGCATCCTGTTACAACCTCTATTATCGGATTTCGTTTCTGTACCGGTATTTACTTTAATAAACTTTTAGGTGTATATCCATAAAATCTCCACACTCTCATATTCCCTAATTTATCTCTCATTCAATTCTATCCCAAGAAAGTCATTACATTTTAATCACTTTACTCAGATAAATCTTACTGAAAAGTCCTTTTTTTTAATGGAAGATCTTTCCAAAAGCAATTTTTTTTTTTTTTTTTTTGCCTCGTCCAACCCCTTTCATTGCCATTTTGGAACCAAAAAAAGCAATACCAAGTTGAGAATTCTCCTAGTTTTCCTACTTTCTCTCAAAGGTTAAAAGTTCCTCAGCTTTTATCAGAACTCATCTGTTCATTTATTAATCCCAGGAGCATCATTAAAAGGCCAGATTGCCACTGGCCTCCTCCTCTGATTTATATAGAAGTTCTTTCTGTGAAAAACAATGGGCAATTTTTATTCATATCTAGTCTATAGGAATCAAGCACAAGCAAAACATGTGTATGTCCATCATGGTATGAAATCTACAACTTTCCTCTCAGCAATCCAAATCTGTCAATTTCTGTGGCAAATGTAGAAAAAGATAGGATCACTGGAAATGCTGCAAAGAGTTTTGGAAATAAAATTTTAACTCAGGCTTTGACACTTACCACACATGTACTTTGAGAAGCTGCATTACATGATGTTACAATTAAAAAGAAAACATCAAAACATGTTGTCACATGCAAATATAAAACAATGGGTCATGTCTTACAGCATCTGCTTCAAGTTAACTGCAGATGTGAAATGTTGATAGAAATTATTATCATTGCTCAGTGTTTTGTACTGTACATTATATCACAATTTACTTAATTGGTTCAGACATATTTTAATAAATTTGATCTTAATCCAATCAGGCAGAAATGTTCTGAAAAATTTACGTAATTGCTATTTTAATACCTGAATGTTTTCAAGTAATGTGCTTTCAACAGTGTCTAGGTATTAAGGAATTTGGGGTTTGGTTTTCAGAGAATCTATAAAAATGCCATAGACATTGCAATGTGAGGTTCTTATTCCATTTAAAGAAATTTTTACTCCCTTAATGTAAAAAATCTCAAAACAAATTTTTGGAAAAGAAAAGATAGAATGAAACAAAATGGAACTTTGATAGGGCCATTTGCATCCGATCACGTGTATTATTTGTTCTATCAACTATGTACTGAGAACCTGTCACTTCGTATGGTGGGAGATCAGGTCACAGTGACACCCCCCCAGCTCCTAAGGCCAATCTTGAGATTTCTGGTAAGTGCTCTAAAAAAAGGCACCTTTAGGTCACTCTGGGGTTGAAGATAGTTCGCCATGAGTCTCAGTGTCAATTTGAATTGAGAAATAAATAAAATAGAAATAGGTAAGCATGCATGTTAATAAAAATTCACCGCACATGTTACATAATAAGCACTCAATAAAATAAGATAAAATGCCGAGGGAAAATCATGAGTTTTAACTAAAAGAAACAATATGTTCAAAATAAAGCATGTCTTGACACTTGGTTATCTTGATGGCACTAGACACATTTCAAGTAACTAATAGGTATATAGGACTAATGTCTACTGTATAAGACAGCACAGATCTAAAATATTTTCATTATTAAAGAAAGTTTTAGCCATAACCCCTGCTCTAAACAACTGCCTGGAAGGGAATAATACACAGGTCTGAAGCTTTTGATGGAGAGAAAAGACACAGCCAAGGGTGCTGCATAGAAAACCTAATTCACGTGGGCAACAGGATGAGGAGGAAAAAAATCCATTTCTCTGAGGACATACAGGATTTCTGGAGATTCATTTGGAGGACCAAATCCTAGGGAAAAGCCACTAAATCATCCAAATCCAGCTGTTTATTTTTTGTGTTGTAAAAACACAATTTTTGAAAACTTTACATGATTGCTATTATAATACCTGAATGTTTTCAGAGGGAAAAATCATTTTTATAAAAAGCGTAGGTTAATGAGACATTATGTAGTGCCATTTGTAGTGTTCCATATAGATTTACAGTCAACACATCCCAGAATGAAATGATCTGTGATACTTGGTGACAGGCAAAAGTACATGGAAATAAAAATTTATGGTACAGGGCATTATTTCAAATTTGGTTTTTCATATTTTTCTTTCAGTGAGAAGATAGCGAGTCTCATCGCTTACAGCTTTTTTGTGTGACTTATGATGACAACCCACCTTAGTGGTTCAACGCACCATTAAATTTTATCTTCAGTATATGCTCCACATGAAACCTAAATCTCTATTAAGCCCCAGCAATATAATGCAATAAATTTCTTCAGAGTAGGGATAACCATTACATCTCTGTAAAAAACATCATTTTTTCCACATATGAAAATGGTTAAACTAAAAATTTAATGACTGAATCTAGAAAAGCTCCTCTAGGCCATAGAAAATGAGTTTAATCTGTGAGTGTGATTTATGGTCATTGGGACACCAAACTTCATCATGCGGCCATAGCTCACAATAAAACGTGCCGTGACACTTGCCCTTCCTAATGGTGTCTGAGGCCTGTCTTTGTCTGATGGGGAGTATTTAGTACCGCAGTGATTCTCTCTGAGCTACAAGAATGTCTATCGCCACCCTGCTCGATGAGGCAAATGTAACACCAGCTATCAGGATTATTGACCTGGGACTGAAAAATTGCTCAGAAGTAATGTTTTTCTATCTTTAGAATTAAAGCGTTCTATTTTATTCTGGGAGTAACTTGAAATGTAGAAAGGGAAAGTTGAACGTATTGAGATAATGAATTAAACAAGACAGCTACTTAATTTAAGTCACACACAGACAGAATTAGCTATGTACTGGGAATTATAGCCACTTGCCATGTTGTTGTGTCTGTAAAATTACGCCATAAATTTCCACTGGATGAACCAAGGCTGTGCACATTTTAAAGGAATATGTAGCATTTTTGTGATGCAGGAAATGCTAGTATATGGTCAAGGGACATTGCTATGATTATTTACAGCCACCTGACAAATAATTGAGGTTTAATTTAGCCACATATTCTAATTAATTTATTATTCATCAAAATTTACTTAATTTCTTAACCATTTAGATATGTACTTACAATTTTCACATGGTTAAATGAAATGAAAAGTATGAATGAACACATTGAAGAAAATATTAAGAGCCATTCCAATTTTATCCCTTAGAATTTCCCTCATTGATATTCCTATATTTCAAAGGTAAAATATCATAAATTTTATCATAATAAAAAAATTTAGCATAATAATGTTTTGTAATTTTCTTATTCCATGAATTAGTTATTTATTGCTCTGTAACAAATCAGTTCCCTAAAACTTAATGCACTAAAATACCATGTGTATTTTCTCATAGTTTCCATGGGTCAGAAATTTGGGCAGGGCTTAGCTGAGTCTTCCATGTCAGGGTTTCTCACAGGCTGTGATCAATGTGCCATTGAGACACAGTCATCTTGGAGATCGCTGAGAGAAGTCGGGCTTCCCAGCACTTCTGATGGATGGTTGGATGCAGAATCCCAGGCCCCCTCAGCAGTTGGACTGAGGGTTTCAGCTCCTTGCTAGCTGTTGGCCAGAGGCCACTCTAGGCTCCTTAGTGTTCTCCATTAGAATGAGCATGGAGAGAGTGAAGGAGAGATTAACAGTGAGATGAAAGAAACAGCCTTCTGAATCCAGTCTCAGAAGTGACATCCCGTCACTTTTCCCTACTCTGTTTGTTGGAAGCAAGTCCCTAGATCCAGCCCACACACAAAGAAACGTGAATGTAAGGCTTTAAGAATATTTAATGTCACCACCTGCATAGAATACATAAAGAATGAAGCTACTGACTTATTAGGGATAAATAAGAAAGTACAGGTTGGAGGAAGAAGGAGACTGTGAATTCAGGTCTGTTTAGTTTGACATGTCTATGGGATGACCAGGTGGGGAATGTCCCACAGGCTCCTAACACAGGGTCTGTGAGAGGTCGAGCTAACTGCATAGGTGGGAAAGCCACTAGTACACCAGGGGCGGGTATCTGAGTGCAGAGGACAAGAACAGAACACCAGGGAACCCCAACATGCAGGAACTAGACAAAGAAAGAGGATCCAGAAAAAGAACTGGGAGAGCATAGTCCCAAAGATAAAGACATCATCTTTGAATAACATAATAGCACTGAAGAAAAGATGACTGAGAAAGAAGGGAATGATGAGAAAGAAAAAAGTGTCTGTTCCATTGTTGAAGTGCTATAAAGAGGTAAAGTAAGGCAAGGAATTGAATACATTCATGTGTTTTGATAAGTAAGAAGCCATTAGAGCCTATTAAGAAGTGCATTTTCATTTGCTTAATGGAGTGGAAGCAAGATGGTAATAGGTTTAGAATGAATGAAAGGTGAGAGGTGATGACTGCACACACATACAGGCTGCACTTCCAGTTTACTCAAGATAAGATTTTCTTTCTCCTGCCAATTTGACAAATTCTTGTAAAGTGTATTGCCAGTGGTATAGAAATATGGTACTATCATACAATTCTGGTAGACATAACTATAAAATGAAATGTCCTTTTTGAAAGGCAACAAATACTTATAACCTTGAATAGCTCCTCAAATTTTACATTAGAACTGGATTCTAAAGAAATAAGCAGGGATGAATACAAGGTCCGACAATTAAGTTCATGACCTCATTCTAGAAAAAGTGCTACATATAACATTTCTGAATATCACTATAGTCACTCTCTAAATACTCCCCTTGGTAAACTATGCACTGATGCCAGCACCTAGGCCATCCTTTGAAGTGTTTTTTTCCTAGGATGAGTTCATGAACTTAATCGCCAGACCTTATACAATGACAGTTCTGATGGCCATTCCAGAAAAAGAGTTCTAAACTTGCTTTGAATGGTGGACAAGGACGAGTTGCTGGGGTTGGTGCACAGCTTCCCAAGGCGAGTACTTCAAAGGTAACCTTAGTGATATTCGGCAAGGAGGTATGTAGCCCTTTTTCTAGGGTGAGTTTGTGAACTTCATTGTCCTAACTTGTATAAAACATTATAGAATATTATTATTTTAACAATGGAAACCTAAAAACATCTAAAATGCCTGACCATAGAGAGTATTCCATATAAATTAAGAAGCAACTTATATGATGGTTAAGGTAAAACTTTCTACTACTATAACAGATTAACCCTGAATTCTGAATGGCTTAACAAAATACAGGTTTATCTGTCCATCCAATCTTTAAGGAATCCAGTATGGCAGAGGTTCTATCTACTCCATGCTGAACCCACAGTCATCCTGAATATGTACATGGAGTCAGACAGTGGAGGGAGAGAGAGAGAATGGGGAGAGAACATCCACCCATCCCAATGTTAGTAAAACACATCTTCCCATTCCCACCTAGATGCAAGGGGGAGGAGAAGATGTAGTCCCTGAATGGGCATTACTTCCCGGCCATAGTTTTATGTTGTGGATGAGAAACATGATCTCTGTAGACAGCCAGCCATCTCTGCCACAGTGAACGTTCTGGCCAAAACTGATCCACATGTCCCCTCATCCTTACATGCAAAATCTGTTCTCCATACTTCATATGGGAAGCCAATCTTGAATGCGTTAGATGCTCTGATCAGCCTGATTCCCCACATTTCCTTTGGAACAGGGCCTATTTTCCAATAGTTGGGGCTCCAAACAGCGGTCTTCTTTCTATTCCCTCTCACTTTTTTGCCTACAAACAAGAAACATTTTGCTTCACCTCCTATAATTGTTCAATATCCATTTTTTAGGTTGAATTTAATGTTGAAGTCCTAATCCCTGATAATTGTAATTAGGACCTTATTTGTTATTTGGATCTTTGCAGATGTAGTCAGGTTAAGAAAAGGTCCTATTGGGTTAGGGTGGGCCGGATGACTAATGTCTTTATAAGGAGAGAGAGATTTAGAGACACCTCCCCCAACACACACACACACATACACACAGTGACATAAAGGTGGAGGAAGGTACAGGCAGGATCGAAGCCACGCAGCCATACTCTAGGGAAGAGGAAGCAGTGCCAACCACCACCAGAAGCTGAGAAGAGGTACAGAGGGATTCTTTCCCAGAGCTTTGAAGGGAACATGCCCTGCCAACAACTTGATTTTGGACTTCAAGACTACAGAACTGTGAGAGAATGAAATTCTGTTGTTTTAAGGGTGCAATTTGTGGAAGTCCTGGAAATATAATAAAGTCTTCACTTAACCAACATAGCCTGCAAATATTCAATTTTCAACCTCTTCCTTTACAGAGATAGGCAAATTTATTTTGCCTTATTTTTATCCTTCAACTTATTCTTAGAGACATTTTAGCCAAATGTTTTCTCATATCATACCTTGAGCCTCCATCTCCCTAAGTTTCAATGCTAGGGTTTTAACTACCCCAGCCTGGTGTCTGAAGCAAGATGTTTATTATAGGAACACACACTTTAACATGATAGTTGCTGTATAAAGTAATTCTAACTAGTATAGCAAAGTCCATATTTCAATGGCTTCATCTCATAAAATTTTGTTTCTTGCTATGTAAATGTAGCTGGCAGTAAGGCAAGTAGAATTGTTCTATAGACTGTGGAGTCATCTATGACCCTAGTCAGATAGAGGATCTCCCAATTCTCCACATGTGGCTTCCAGGGTGACCTTGGTCACTGATATCCAGTCAACAGATGAAAGAAGTCATAGAGCTTGTAGAATAAAGACCTACTTCTTAACTATTTTGGACCAGAAGTAACTTGATAAGAACTAGTCACATGATCATACTTAGATGAAGATGTGCTGTGAAACAACGCCAGACATCCACATCCAGAAACAAGTTTGCATGACAGCATAAAAGCATTACAATGGGCTACATGCTTGGGTCTCCACAAAATTAGTGTGAAGTCCTACTCCCTGATCACATGTTGGTATTAGGGGGTGGGGACTTTGGGACATAATTAGGTCATGATGGTAGAACCCTCATGAAAGGGATTAGTGCTCTTATAAAAGAGACTCCTCCTTCTGTCAGGAGGGTACAATGAGAAATTGACAGTATGCAACCTAGGACTATCAATCATCTCAAATTATACTGTTTGAAAGACTATTCAAGAGCAGGAGAGACATCTCATAATGTAAATTTTAAAAATAACTAACACGATAAGTCATATTTTGTATTTCTCTACATCTGTATCAAAAGTATTACCACAATATAGCACTTTACATACAATTGGCCATACATTAACAGAAGTTAGTATATGAGTCAGATTATTGCAGTTTTTCATTTTATTCTGTATACATTTATATAGTTTCCTAATTTAAAATATATTTTTTAAGTCTGAAAAAACCCCACTGTTTTCATTACATAATAAAAAATAAGTCTAGCATAGTACCTGGCACAAAATTGGTGCTTGATAAACTTCTGTTGAGTTAATGAATGGCAGTGGAGGAGAAAGAGAAGGGATAGTAATTAGGGAATAATTGAGCATAAGAAAAGCATTTCCTGATGGATTTGGGAGCACACATAAAAGTTGAGGGAAAAAAGGAATAAATTTCAAACACACAATGATGGGACCAAAGATATTCTGATCCAGGCTCCTAAAGAGAGCCTGGTCTTGGGTAGAAACACAGAGAATAAAGGAAAGAAAAGATTTGCTGAGAAGATTTGCAGAGGAGAGATTGAATTGTTTTACATCTTCTATGTGAAACATTATCTCAGGAAAACAGCTCAGGTTGTCCATGGAGAGTGAGGAACAGGAGCTACTGATAAGGCTCTAGTGGAGTTTGGGAGCCTTATGTAAACCATAGTAATTAGTGGTCATTGGGTTTAAATGAGTAAGAAAAGGGAGATTTAATTACTAAGTGTTGCATAATTGTATTTCAAGTCCTTTCCTTCAAGTTACATGCTACTTTTTATAATTGTGATGATCTAATCTTATTTTCTCCAACATTGATCTGGATGTAGGCAGTGTACCAACACCTTGGCTCTATCATCAAGAAAATGTGCTTCAGTTTCATGATGAGTTGTATGACCCTTGGAAAACATTCTCCCACATCCTTCATGCCAGCTCCTAAGGACAGGTGCATCCTCATAATGCTTTTTCTTCATCTGGGATGGAGGAAGGAGACCAATAGAGTGAGACCGGTGGCAATGCCTACATGCAGAAAAGAAAATACTATGAATTTGCCTTGGTAGAAAACAAAATTCTCAATAATCTCAAATGAATTCCATATAATTTATTGTGCCCTTGAGTGAGTCTTGCTCTTAGGTATGTACACCTGACTTAGCTACTTCTTTTCTGCTATTAGGCAGGATCCCCCAACCCTGCCAGATATTCTCAGACTTGCTAGTTTCCATGCTAGGAGCTCTAGCCATTCCTCTTTCTCTGTAGGGAAGGGATGACTACTCTTTGTACTTTCCACTTTTAAATATAGAGCACCTGCCAACTTCCTGGCATACAAAGCACAGCCCTACAACAAGTGTTCAATGCTAAAGAAAGAAACACAGTGGTCTTTGCACCTTGCTAAGAAACACCAAAACACTTCCTAACTCTCTAATGTCTAGAACTTCTTGTAGGTGCCATTTGATATTGAGAAAGCCTTCAAGCCAATCAATGGAGAAATTTCTAATGCTAAAGGCATAGATGCTGAGTGAATTTACTGTTTGACAATAAACATTTTTCTGGCTACTAATTTAGATACTTGGCATGGTATTTGGATTTACCAAATTGGCTAACTTTCCCTCCTCGGGCTGCTGCCGTATCAGCCTTTGTGCATGCATGATCATGAGGACCACAGAAAGAATAAATCTAAGCCGTGCCAACACTACTTTGAAGAGAATTATGATGGAAGTGTTTATGAAGATCCCTGATAAGTAAAATACCACACATGGGATGACTTGTTGGTGAATTTGAGATGTTTCAGGCCAATTTTCTTTATAAACCCACCTGTGCTCACCAGCTGACCCATATCTTGATATCATCTGCTGGACATTACTGAGATAGTAAGAACATTCTCCTGGGATGGCAGTGGGGATACAAAGCAGTTTTCTCAAAGTGATGTCAGTGTGTATGAAATGTACCATAACCAGGGGATTGTCAGATAGATAGCTCATTAGATGACTATTGGCAGATTTTATTTTTACAGTAAACATGGGATGAAAAGGATTAATGTATTTGTCACTGCTACAAAAAAAAACATTAAAAATTACCTATAAATACCATTACCAAAGCTTAAATTCAAAATCAACATAGCAGAAAACTCTAAAATTTGGGAGTTGTAGGAACTATAAAAATCAGAGTCTGAAATTTTGGGGTAGAAAAATACTAACTATGCCTTACTGGTACCAGTTGAGAGCAAGGTGAAGGGCTATTACATTCTATAAATATCTCTTTCAACTAATCATGATGCATTATTTTTTACCTGTTGATTTTGTAATCTGTATTAAGTAATGTCTTCTTTTTTATTTATTTACTGTGTTAAAAGCCACATCATGTAGATCATGTCAAAATAACATAAAAACAAAGCAAAATGAGAATGGAATACATTCTGCAGATAATTTAGGCCCTATTCTTATCTACCAAGATTTTTCTCTTGTAACATTCAGATACAGATAATTTACAGACTTGAATCGCTCAGATAAAGCTTCCAGGTTTTACTTCATTTTGTTTGGATGAACACAGACACTATATGAAAGAAAAGATAGACACAATTTCCTGCTATTCATCTAAGGACAATTCAGACTTAATACATGGAAGTAACATTTTTTAAACAATCATTTAACAAGGCAAGGCCTCCTTGAAAAAAATTGACTTCTTGTAATTGCTACGAGCTGTGTTCCAGTTCTTACTTGAGCCAGGCAATCAGTCTGAGTGCATCCCCTATTCCTGCTGCCTCTTTATGAGTAAACACAGAGCTAAGCAGTATCTAGCACCTTTCACGTGCTGCATTTCTAAGTGTTTTGCCTATTAAAGGCAGCTGCATTTGAAACCCAATCAGACCCAACCTGCAAAGGATAAGGCAACTAATACAGGCGATGGCCATGAGCGTTCATCCACCTTTCTAGGTCAGCAGCTGCTCCTTGGCTGGTCTCTCAGACTAAAGCAGGGGAGTGCGATGAAACAGCGTGAGCACACCATACATTGCCATTGCCACCACTGCCACCCTCAATGCCACAGCTTGATTTTTACAGCAATAAACTGCTGAATCCAGAAGATTGTTTAATTCAACTGAGAAAGCTGAAACTTACAATGGCAATTAGGGTCAGAATTTCATGATAATGAAGCCATTTGAATTGTTCATGAAACATCTTTTCCCAGATTTCCTCAGCCTGCTAGACCAGAGAGTAGGAATCAATATATTTTATAAAAATTGAGTAAAGGAACATGGTGTGTAGTGTTTCCTAAGGGAATTGTCCTGCAATGTGCAGGTATCAGTGAAGTAACAGTTCATCACGTCCATTTGACAATATTAACCAAACTTGGAGGGACAGCCCTTCATTTCATCAGCTGGCAACTTCTGCTGGCTTCTTAAGTGTGAAAGATACATTAAGTTCATACCTCCTAAAGACAGCAGCAAATTACTCCTGACACCATGAGATTCTACTTAACAAATCCAGCGTATATGTCAGCAAGCTGGGTAGAGGCATTTATGAAAAATACCTCACTTTCAAATAGAAAAAGAAAACTTTTCACACTTTCATTTGCATCTTTAAAATCTACAGGCTTACACGTGAATATGTAACTCTGGGTTTGCACATCTCTACCATACATACCCCGCTAGAAACTTTAATCTTAGATTCTACAATCACTCGATTCTGGTGGTTGGGGAGAAATCTCTTTAAAAGCCTTCTGGCTCAACTTGGTGCTCTCTGTGGCTGTCTTCTACTGACAGACAAGGCACTTTGTGTTATTTTAACATTTTATATCTTCTAGCCCATTCACGCCACTAAATATCTGTTTTGTTCACAGCCCATAGACATAGCTGCAAGAAAGTCTAACCACAGAAGGAAATTTTAATTTTTAAGCAGCTGATGAGACGGCAATCTGTCTTGGTTGCTGCCATAATCTTCCATTCACAGCTGACATGTTTATTCTTGGGCACTTAAACTGTGGCCCAGAAAGCCATGAAGGCAGGCCAGTTATAAATGTTAGATTTGATTGGAAATGACATTCCAAAATAAACATGCCAAAGAGCAATAGAGCATTCTTCTATGCATCTATACTGCAGTACTCGGTCCCACAAACCCACAGACACTCACACACGCACAGAGCATTCGCTTCTGCACCTCCACTACATTCAGGCATACAAACACACAGAGACGTACCCAATTCCTACCCAATTCAAGAAGAGGAAAGAACATGAAGTGAACCTTGGTCAAAACAAATGTCATTTTACTCGGCAGCCAGGCATGTGAGGAAGGCATTACCCTCATCTTCCAACATCACTTAAGAATATTTTTAAAGAAAAAGATGGAAACATTCGCCCTAAAAGATCAGCTGCGAGGTCCTTTTTGCACATCACTCAGTTATCTGATGAGAATGTCAAATGAACAAGAAGGATGATTGTAAAGGAAGAAATCATTTTGAAAAGAGTATAGACACAAAGGGAAATATAAACCAGACTGGGCCTGCCGCCCAGAAAATCAGGCAAACAAAGACAAAAACTGGAGGAAAAAAAATTTTTTTAAGAGGATATTTAAAAGGCACAGTTAGCAAACTATGGGGGTGGGGGAAGGAGAAAAATAGATGGGCAAGTCTGTTTACCAAATGGGATGGTCAAGGAAAGGGAAGGATAGAAGGCAGGTGCAAGTAGAAGGTGGAAATACTAAAACCAAGCTCTTCCTCCACAGTGCCCTGCCTTCGGGAATTAGCTGCTAGCCCAAAGGTCACTCAGATAAGTAGGAAACTGAGGCAGAAACCTTCACCTACAAATCTTTAAAGTTCATGCCTGTTTTCAGACAGATGGCTTGGGTTTAAGTTATTGGAAGACATTGTCTTTCCTTTCAACTTATAATATCTGTGAAAAGTGTGTGTGTGTGTGTGTGTGTGTGTATGATTCCAAGACACATCTGTGGGAAAGGAATGTTGCCATTAATTTGCTAGCATGTCCCAACAATTCCAAACCTTCCTCCCAGGATATCTTTAGCTGATTTCTGCTATTCATGTTTCTTTGGGTTTCCCCCTTTCAGACAATGTACCCCCCGCCATATCCAAGCCTACTGCTACTAGTCGTCCTCCACAAAAGGAGGCTACATGTTTTGCACAAACCTTGCATCTTAGCTTGGAGAGGCGCTATGTTTTGCTATCTCACTTTTGTCATTGTGTGTGGTATTTAACTTCAAATGGAACATATAGATCTGCTGTCTTAGATAAGCCCAGTTAGGGCCATTCCCTATGCAGGTGAGGAAGCCGTCATCTTACATGGGCATCTAAAAGGCTCACACTTAGGATACAAAACACAACCTAAATTGAATAAAAGTAAACATTGCCTTTGTTATCTCTAAGGAGATAACTTGCGAATGAATATTTCTGCTTTATTTCACCTCGTTTCTTTATTATTTCCTGGAACTTCATTGTTTCTCAAATGTTTTTACTTTCATCACATTTCTCCAATTTGCCTTTATTTTTTGACTTGACCCCAAAAAGCACGTGTCATTAGCCTGTATCTGCTAGAACTTTCCCCAGGGTAGTTAGGTGGGAGATAGTATTAGAAGATAAATTGCCACGTGGTCAGTCTAGTCTATGTGGCTGTAGTCATGGAGTGATGAACTGGGAAAATGCTGAGCTGCTATTACCAGGGAGAATTTCTAATCATATTACACAGGCAGAATCACAAGTCAATGCTTCTGAATGATGAAGAAATTCTTTTCAGCTTGGACTCAAATTATTAATTTACTCTACCTGCATAAAAAGAATATAAATCCCATTCACCTAAGTGTGGGCTGAGCTCTCTGAGCACTCAGAGAGCAACAGCACACCTGCACCACTGTCGGAACTGTTAGGCACCTGAGACTTCACCCTGCCCACAAGCTACCGAGTAAGCCTGCCACTGTGTCATGGATGCTTCAGAAGATACGAGACTTCTAGGTCAGAGACAAAACGTTATTACTCACAGCAAAAGTAGAAGCCAAAGTACCAGAATAATTGTATCAATTATCCAACCCCAAAATCTCACAGGAGCCTGAGGGACAAATGGCATCAGCACCGATCATGAGTGGCATTACACAGGAGAAACCCTGAGTTGGGAATATCCATTACTTTTAGAGTTAACAAAAGAAAGACTACTCCCTGCTTAGTGGGAGATGGCACCTCAACCCTCAAGGTTACTCTTATTGCAAACAAAATCCTGTGCCCAGGTAAAGATCAGTCAAGAACTTGCATTCTTGGGATACACATCAGGACATGAATGAGCACAAGGATCCCATGGAGGAGTATCTCCCAACCAGAACCATCCAAATAGAAAAGTCATTTTTAGCATAATTAATTGTTGGTAGTAGGTGTTTTGAAGAAATTAAAGCCATTTTAGAAATATGACTAGTGGTAAAAGTGCTTCAAGTCTTAAGTTGAAGTAATTTCAGATTAAAAGAATGTAATTGGGTGGCATGTGTGGCTCAAAGGAGTGGGGCGCTGGCCCCATATGCCAGAGGTGGTGGGTTCAAACCCAGCCCCGCACAAAAACTGCAAAAAAAAAAAAAAATCAGAGTGTAATAAGAGTTCTCAGAAATGTTCATTACACTCTCTGAAACAGGAAAGCAACTGCATCTGCCTTAGCCTAGTTGTGCCATTCACTAGCTGAGAGACCTCAACAAAGTTATTTCATTTCCCTGGGCATTATTAGTTCCTCATCTATATTAAAAGAGTAACAATTTTAACTAATTATTAGTCCATTGAAAAGATTAAATGACTTAATTTTCTAGAAAAAAACATATATAGGAATTGGGTACTACTAGTGAGACGATCACTAGATGGGAATATTATGGAATGTACATTTAACAGCACCAGGACAATGAAAAAAGATAAATGCATATTAGAATTAGAACAAAGACAGTCTCTTTTGTCATGTCACCAAGTCTTGCAAGGCAAAATTAGAAGTTAATATCAGAATTTATTGTTTATTATATTCAGTATAGTATATATAATTGTACTTAAATTTACAAATAACCACATGAAATATTTCTTATATCAATATTCAGTTATTTTATTCTAATTATTATAAACTAAATATGTTGTCACAAATTCTGTTGCCATGGCTTAGTAGTGCAGTGTGACATTCTGAGCACACAGGTGCTATTCAAGGGCTGCATCAATGTGCTGTGCACGCTTCACTGAGATGTGCAGTCCCCATAGGGGCTGCAAAGTTGCCTTATACGGTATGGTGTCCTAAATGTCACAGCAACACAGAACTTATTACTCATCAAAACTGTCCTCAAATGATTAAAAATCAACCTAATTAGATTCCCACTTCCAGAGATATGGGATAGAGGTAATTTTCCTTATTCCTCCTGCTTAGTAAAATTAAAAGCCCTGGATATTACATATAAAACAAACATTTAAAAGCCTCTGAAAAGCAAAGGAGAAAACCTATTGGCTAAGGACCAAAGGATCTGAGGAGCACATCACAGTGAGTTCCTTGGGGTAGGTTTCCATTTGCTCTTTGTTTCCAGCTTATGGTTTTGTTTTGTTTTGTTTTCCTTCATATATCCCACACTTTGAGCTGGAGAAGATGGCAAGCCCCAAAAGCCCAACAGGGGTAGAAAATAATAAGCCCTAATAAAAATGCCTACTATCAGGAAAAGAACAGCTTAGCAGGACAGAGAGGTTTTAGATAATGACTGTTCTACTTCAGTCAAAGAAAGGACCATGGCCCCATCCCAGCTGTGCCAGAAAAAATACAGTGGGAAGCCTAAGACGTTAACTTCCTTCAGGGTGAAATGCGACACCTCTACCCTGCTAGTTGGGCCTGTTAGAGAAGACAGAGTGGAGACCTGCCCCGCTGTGGCATCTAAAGAGGCCTTCTGGGGAGCCTGAACTGCCACCCCACCACAGTGGCAATGAGGTTCCCTTTCCCCAGCATGTTGGTGTCTCAGGTGGCCTAGTGGAGGGTAAGCTCTTCATGCATCTTTCAGTGATCATATGATCACTCTCCATGGTATCAGTGGAAGCATGCGGGGGAACACTAATGAGGCTCTCCTGCCCCTCCCTTTCAGGGGGTGGCAACAGGAGCCCATTCAGGAACCAGAATTCCCATTACTTCCTAGGAGTGACAAGAACCTCTCTGTACCTGAGTGTTGATGGAGGCCAGGGACTGGCAATAATGAGGCAACTCCCTCTCCACTTTTCTGCCAGAGTGATGTTGGCTCAAACAGGTTTAAATAAGACCCAAAGTCTCATATAATAGCTAAAAATGTCACAGTTTCAGTATAAAGCAAACAAAACAAACAAAAAAAACTCACTTATTATAATAAGAACAAGAAAACACTCAGCTTGAGTTTAGAAGAACATTCAATAGATGCTAACACAAAGATGACTGAGACGTTGGAATTATCTGATAAATACTTTAAAGGAGTAATCATAAAAATGCTTCAATGAAAGTTGTTTTGAACAAGCTTGAGACAACTGAAAAAATAGAAACTCTCGGCAAATAAATTAGAAGATATATAGAAACAAAAGGAAACTGTAGAAGTAAAATTATGATAATGGATTTTTTTTAAAAACCACTAGTGTATCAGCTCAACAGAAAAATGAAGGGGGCAGAAAGGAAAAATAGCTGAAGACAGAACAGCATAAATTACCCAATATTAAGAATAGATAAAAATAAAGTACAAAAAATAATGAACAAGAACTCAGAGACCTAGGGGATAATAACAAAAGGGCTAATTTTTATCATTGAAATTTTAGAAGAGAGCAAAGAGAATGAAATTGGAAAAATATTCAAAGAAATAACAGCTGAAACTTTTCAAGTTTGACAAAAGACATAAACCTACATGTTCAAAAATCTAAAAGAACTCCAAACAGAAAAACCCCAAAGAAGTTTGCCTCAAGATACAGCATAGTTAAATTTCTAAAAACTGAAGACAAAAAAAAAAAATCTTGGCAAGAGAAAGAAAGAAATGCACATTACCTATATTGAAAAAAATAATGTAAATGGCATTTACATTTCAGATTTTGCATCAGGGATCATGGAGGCCATAAGAAAGTAACACATTTTTCAAGCGCTGAAAGAGAACTGCTGAGTGAGTAATCTATATCCAGTGAAAAATATCCTTCAGGAGTGAATAGGAAACCAAGACAATTTCAGATGAAGAAAAACAATAAAGTTCTGCCAGCAGATTTACCTTTAAAAAAAAAATGTTGCAAATGAAAATTCTCTAAAGAGACAAGAAATGACCAAAGAAGGTATCTTGGAACATTGAAAAGCAGAAAAGAAAAAGGTGAAAACTTAAAATATAGACAAATAGATTTTCCTTCTACTCTTGAGTTTCTAAATTATGTTTGAGAGTTGAAATATTACAATATTCTTTGATGTAGTTCTAAATATTTACAGAGGAAATATTTATAACAATTACACTGCAGATAGAAGGTAAAGGAATGTAAACAGAAGTGAAGTTTGTATACTTCATTTGAACTGATAAAATGACACCAGTAGCTTCTCAGAGTTATGTCCATGTAATGTAATACCCAGAGCAACTATGAAAATAGCTATTCAAAGGGATATTCAAAAACACTATAGACAAATCAAAGCGGAATTCTAAAAAATGTTCAAGTGACCCACAGGAAGGCATGAAAAAGAAAACAAAGAAGCTAAAAACAGAAGGAATAAACAAACAAACAAAAATAACAGAATGAAGGCCAAACAAATCAATAATCATATTAAATGTAAATGGTCCAAATACATCAATTCAGTAACAGAAATTGGCAGAGTGCATTTGAAATCATGACCAAACTATATTTTGTCTACAAGAAACTAAATTCATGCACAATGAGACAAACTGAAAGTAAAAGGATGAAGAAATAGATTATGCAACTATTAATCAAAAGAAATCGAGAATGCCTATATTAATAACAAATTAAAGAGAAAGGGTGGGGAAAACATATAATGCAACCATTAATTAAAAGAAATCAAGAGTAGCTATATTAATATCAAATAAACTGTAGAGAGTTTACCATAGACAGGAAGAAAATTATGTAATGATAAAGAGTTAAGCCACTAAAACATTATAATTCTAAATGGGTACAAGCCAAACAAGAAGGCTGGAAATTACATGAAGCAAAAATGGGTATAACTAAAAGGAGAAATAAACAAACTCAGAATTAAAGTTGGAGACGTCACCTGATAAAACAACTAGATAGAATCAGCCAGCCTCTATAAGAAGGCAAAACACATCAACCAGCAGGGTCTCATTACCATGTAAAGAACACTCCATCTAAACACATTTTTTACAAGCTTACAGAACATGCACCATGAGAGATCATCTCCTGGGCCCTTAAACATACCTCAATAAATTCAAAAGAACTAAAATTATACAGAGGATATTCTATGACCACAATGGAATCAAAACTGGAAATGAACACCAAAAAGATAACATGAAAACCTCCAAACATTCAGAAATTAAACAATACATTTTTTAACAATCTGTGAGTTCCAGATAAAATCTCAAGTACAATAAAAATATACATCAGCCTGAATAAAAGTAAAAATACAACATGTCAAAATTTGTAAGATACATCTAGAGCAGCAAAAACTTTAAAATTAAGTGCTTGCATTAGTAAAGAGAAAATTATCAAATAAATAATCTTCCTTCCCATTCAAGAACCTTAGAAAAGGAAGAGTAAAATAAACCTGAAGCAAGCAGAGGAGGGAAATAATAAGGATAAGAGCAGAAATTTAAAACAGAAAACAAATCAGGATGAAATGTCAGGTGATACTATGAACAGCTCACAGAGCTGATGGTGGATTCAGTAGCCATAAATAGCACCATTCATCATGCTCTTCCTTTTGCTTTCATAATATAGAAGATGAGAAAGAGAGGTGAAAGGAGACCATGGAGTCAATTTCTAAATTATGCTTTGATGTGAGCTAGGATCTTTTGCTCTCTGTGTAGTCAGGAGACATTTCCATCCACCACCAGATGAAAACTGTCACCTAGAACTTTATTCATTCCTTTAATAAATCTGTGAATTACACGCATCCTCGCTTACAGCAGGAGCTCTGATGCACTATCAGTGGTAAACAGAAAACAAGGTCTGAAAATTAATCTACACCCTCCATTATGGAAAAAATGTTGCAGTGGCATGTGTTGAAATAGACTTGTGATTCTCTTCCTTAAAACATATCAGAAATCTCTACGGTGTTGACACCTTGGTTTGGTACTACAAAGTTTCACATCCAAATGAAGGAAAAGAATTCCAAGAAAAATGAGGTACATGTGGCGGGAATGCAAACCTGTAAATTTGATAGCATGGTGCACACCCCCCATGACTGCCAACCTTGCCATCCTACCCCACAGCTGCCAACTTCTCCCTTATTAAACTGCTCATTTTAATGACGACAGCAAAGAGAATAACAGAGACTTGTGTTGTTTTGTTCCTGCTGTGTCAGCATTACTTAAATATTAATTTCACTATTCAGCTATAATATCACATTCTCCAAATTGTTCCAAAACTAATAAAATTAAAGATATCATCGCTCGTGCAGCTGGTAGGAAAGGGAAACTTGTATGCCTGAGTGGATCAGTGTTTACATATCTCAATCATAATAGAAAGTTTTCAAAATCTGATATCAGTTAATGGAATGATTCAGACATGCCAGCTGTTAATGCCATAAAAATTATTTTGTTTTATTAAAGCTAAATGTATTATTAGACATATTAGAAGTGTGTACAAATAAAGTTGTAACCTAAAATGAGGATTGAAATCAACTTTTACTTCTAGATAGTATGGTGCTAGAGGTTGGAAGTTTTTAAGATTTATATAGGATATATAAATAGTGAATATATCATAAATATATGCAGAATATTATTCAAAATGTATACAATAAAGGGGGAAAAGAACTTTGGAGAATCCAGATCTGTGTGGAACCTCGGGTCTGAGATATTTGGAAAGTTATATAAACTCTCTAAACCAGGGATTTACCATCTGTTAAAAAGATAACAAAAATTTTTAATGTTAAGTTACTGTGCTAAGTGAACTAACTCATCTTTCTCATAACTACTCTCCATTGGGTGAGATAAAGACTTAGAGAGATTAAGTAACGTGCATGTGGCTATCCGGGAAATTTGGATAGACCCAGGATTTCAACCTCAAAGTCCAATTCCATAGCATTCTCACGAGCCACAGTGTCTGCAGGTGGTTTTATTTCTTGGATCGAATGTGATCCATCCATAAAAATACCCTGCCCATAAGAGTTGCCCACAACTAAAAATGTTATCTTTATTACTACTAGTATTAATATCATTCACATATACATTATATCCTAAATGGTTTCTGAAATCAGCCAATGTCCACACTTGCCATCAAATTAGAAGTTTCTATCACACAGTTGCCTAACACAGTTTAAACTGTCTTTACAAGCATGCAACTTACAAGTTCCCTTGCCATAGTTTTTCTTTATCATTTTAACATTAGACCTAACCCTTTCCCGACTTTCCCTTTTTCTTCTACCTCTTTTGTAGAACTTATCACATACTAAGGTAGAGAAATGTTTTTCTCTCCCATTACACATAAGATCCTTAAAAGCAGGAAAAATACTTTTTTCATTTCTTATTACCTCAAAGCTGTACCTGTCACCAGCTAGAGTTAACACGCGATGAAGATGTAAGGGATAAATCTTTCCTCTCTAACAAATTCTACTTTTTCTACTTTTCCATTTTGAGGGGGTAAAAAGTCAAATAAAAACATGAGTGCTTGGGGAAATCAAGAAATCAGTTTTGTGTGTCTTTTTTATTTAACAAGCCTAAGGCTGTAATTCAAATATTAGAAATAAATGTAAGAAATAAAATCCAAGTGCCACTCTCAAGAATGTTTGCTTTATGTAAGTGGAACTTAGATTTTAACTTCTTAGTAAATTCTGAATTCAGAAGTTAGTGATTTAAAAGATGTTTTTTGATTATAGGTTCTAGTATGACATAATAAAAGAATGAAATTCCTAGACCATAAAGGCCTCTGGTTACATTTCTTGGCACATTGTATTGAGAACATTGTAGAGATCAGAGTGGAGATTAAGAATTCTGCACACAGGACATGGGCCACAAAGAATAAAGTGTGCCCTTCATTTCAACAGCCTCAGGTACAAGAAATTACCCAAATAATGGAAGCAGCTATGCAGACAATGTGTGCTAGCCACAAAACTCAAATAGGCCTAGCTCCAGTTCAGGCTATCAGTGAGTCCAAAACAATACACACAGTATCACAAAGTTAGCTGTGCATGAGTGATTTTGTAATTCTAATTATCCTCTGGTCCATTTTGCCACATTTATAATGAACTGACTATACAGCCATGCCCCTCAATCTTCAAAACACCTTTGGGCTATTTCCTTCCTTCCCTACACCTCCCGTTACCACTGTCCAGTCTTAGACCATTATGCAGGACTCCCAGCCCACACCCGATTTCAGACACTGCTCCTCCTTCACCCTGATACTCCATGACTATTTGTAATTCCTGAAATGCAACCTCATCATTTTATCCTCTGGGAGGAAACATCCCCTGATTCCTCGTCTTTTCCAGGCTAGACTCCATAATCCTTGCACAACCTATCAATTCTGTATAATCAGACCTCCACCTACTTTCTGTGTTTATCTTTTCCTAGCCCCTGGCTCTGCCTTGCATGCCAATATTCCAGCCATTCTGAGCTACTTAATTACTACATTTTTGCTTTTCCTAAGCTGTTTCTCTGCTTGTCATGCCTTTCCCATGCTGGACTGCCTGGCAAACATCCAGCCACTTTGTAAGGCTGAATTCAATGCTTTAAGCTCCTCTAAGTGACCTTTGTGGAACCCACCTGCCTCCGGGTAGAACTGAACACTCTTGCCCCTGAATCTCTACTCTGTCTTGCATCTGGTTCATTTACAGATTCTGTAAATCCTTACTTTATTCTTGTACTTAGTAGTATATCTATTGAACTGCAAACTACCTGATGGCAGGAACCACCTTGCTCAGTTTTATTAATGGTGGATATAAAAGGTGCATCATACTAACCTGCTGAGTGAAGAGATAATCCAACAACTCATCAAGTCAAACACCTAAATCTAATTTTGTGGGATCTTTCCTCAATAGAGCTTAGGTGTCTTAAAGGTCTGATATTTTGTAGAAGTTCATACTAAATAATGTCACCTTCAGTCAAACCCATCCAGTTCAAAACAATTTTGAGTTTTTATGACACCATTACACAGTTCCAGAGATCTGGAAGTGAAGGAGTTCTTATTCCTTTGTGGGAAAATGCAGTAGTAGTAGTAATAGTAGGAGTTGCTGTTGTTTTCTGTATGTGGAAAGTCACAGAACTAGAATTCTTTCTGTCCAGTAGAAAACCACCCAATCAACCTTCTAGAGAGTTCTGGAGTGCTCCTGTTGGTATGAAAGCCAAAGGGGAAGTAAAGCAGTTCACATCACTGTTAAAGCCATCAGAAGAGCCTCCACCCTGTGCCATAGCAGGG
Organism: Galagoides demidoff; assembly: GCA_963574575.1. Classification (NCBI taxonomy): domain Eukaryota; kingdom Metazoa; phylum Chordata; class Mammalia; order Primates; family Galagidae; genus Galagoides; species Galagoides demidoff. The sequence goes on along the minus strand of CAUYQV010002141.1, from coordinate 24,964 downwards.
GTTCTCAGAGCATGGTCCCATCATGGAGTATGAGAGGTCAAAACTATTTTTACCATAATACCAGGACACTGGAGATGCCTTTCATTGTGTTGACATTTGCACTAGAGATGTAAATAAACACTTAGGGGAGAAAACTGCTGGGTCTTTAGTGTGATCAAGGTAGTGGACATGTTCTATTCTTGCACACCTCTCTGGTCTTTGAGAAGCTGACTAGAAAACCTCCCCTATCTCCCTGGGAAGATGATAGGGAACTTCCAGTCTTACTAGCAGTTAGGCTGGAAAAAGGAAGAACTTCAAATTCCAGACATGAGCGTGTGTGTTATGGGAATAATATTTATGCTACCACCTTTATGTAACAGGAACTAAAATATGAGAAAAGAATAAAAAAATTTATAAAATCTCTAGGACCCTAATAAAAATAAGTGCAAAGCTGCTCTTAGAAGGAGGCTTCCCACGTGCATCATACAATCACATGCACAGGACGCTCCTAGGAAAACACCCTCCACTTTGCATGGGCTCACGACAAAAAGTCACATGCCAGGAAAAGAAATGAAACATTATGAGAGACCAAAGAACAGATAAAAGAACTAACACCCCAAGAACCTGAGATAATGGAATATTGTATAAATTAAGAACATTTAAAATGATTCACAGTTGCATCCCAGTGAAGTAGAATATTGACATAGCATTTGGATTTAAAAAGGAAAAATAAGTAAAGTAATAATAAAACAAAGTCAACCTGTTTACATAACTAACTATGGTACTAAATTAATAAAAATAATGATAATAACAATAGGATAACTGTTGAATGAGATTTGGGAACCTCAGTGCCTTTCAAGCGTCTCCTGCACCTGAGTACTGAAGCAGTTAACAAAAAAGATGAAAGCCTTGGCAGCTGGAGATCACATATTACCTTCATTACTTAAAAACCTGATATTTGAGAAAGCAGGTAAGATGGTGGCAACAATGGACCTCTCTGTACTGAATCCCAGCACCGTGCCCACCCAGGGCTGTGAGCACTGCTCTCCACCTGAGTGTCGACAGAGGGAGCGAAATGATCTTGACTGCAGGCAGCTGGTTCCCAAGGACAGGAATGAAGGAAACAGCTGCTCTGCCTGCTCCACTCCTCTCCCAAGCCCACCAGGGAGGGCAGCCTCCATCCTCACCTGAGGTGCCCACAGTTGTTACAAAGGCCAAGTTTCTGCGACAGGAGAAAATATTTGGAATGTAATTTACATATTTCACCCTGCAAATGACTAAATTGAGGCATTTTTAAAAAAAGGAACAAAGATACTAGACAACAATGTTAAGATATGAAGACATTAAGTTACATGTACGAAGTTAGAAAATTAAGTTTGTGAAAAAAAAAAGAAAATTAAGTTTGTAAACTCATCTTAGAAAAAGTGCTACATGCCCTCTTGCTGAATTTCACTTAGATTGGTCACCAGATGGCCAAGGGGAGTATTATGAGGGTGAACACAGTGATATTCAGCAGTGAGGCACGTAGCACTTTTTCCAGGATGAGTTCCCAAACTTAATTGTCTAATCTCATATTTTTAAATTTTGAAGGTAACTGTTAAAAAGAATAGGGGGATAAGTCTGTACCAATACAGAGGAATGAAAGAATGATGTAAATCCAGTTAATCCAATAAAGAGCATTTAAAAAAGGATTGGCGTATAAAAATGATAGCTACACTGAGGCACAGAAGTCTATTAGCAACCCTCATAGACGATATTGCAGTCAAAAGTTGAATATAATCATGAGGAAATTATAAGAAAACTCCAATTCAGGGACACCTGATAAAACAACTAACCTACATGCTTTAAAGATTGCCAGTATAATAAAAGACAAAAAATAGCTGAGAAATATTCCAGATACAGGAGAGAAAGAAACCTGACAGACTCAGTCCATGATCTTGGGCTACACTGTGCCTTAGAAAAAGTTGTAATGAAAGTCATTATTGGGACAAATGATAAAATTAGTATAGAAACTAAAGATTAGATAAAAAATGGTACCAATGTTAAAACTTCTAAATATGATAATACACTTGTTCTTAATATAAAAGAAAATGCTGGTCAAGAGACATAATGTATATAACCTACTCTCAAGAGGTTCAGGAACTATTGCATATGTAGGGGTGTATGCAGGCGGATGAGTACATACAAAAGGGAAGGATAAATGAATGGGGCAAAATACTAAAAATCAGCGAATCTGGATAAAGTACAGAAGAGAATTAATTATACTATTCCTTTACCTTTTCTTTGTTTTAAACTATTTATAAGTAAAATATTTTAAAATGTGAAAAGAGTTTGTAATAGAGTTTGTGATCATTTTAAACCCAAAATATTATACTATAATGATGTATACTGATGAATAATATGAGCATAAAATAATGAGTGAGAAGGATATCACTAACTTATCAGCATGCTCTGGTCCCCGCCTTACTTCCAGGGGACACCTTCCAAGACACCCCCCCATGGGTAGTACCAAACCCCTGTATGTACTATGCTTTTTCCTCTGCATGCATGGCTATGATAAAGTTTAATTTATAAATTAGGCAGAGTAAGAGATGAGCAACAATAATTAATAATAAGACAGAAAAAATTTAACAACACGCCTGCATTATCACTCTTATGCTTTGGGGGCATTCTTATGTAAAATGTACCACAATATCATGACAGTATATCTGATCACCAAGATGCCCCCTATGTGACTGATAGGCAGGGAACATAGCCAGCATTGATCTGCTGGACAAAGGAAAGGTTCACGCCCTGGGCAGGACAGAGGGGATGGCACAAGGTTACATCATTGCATCACACGACTCACAAAGATGAGTAATTTAAAAGGTATGAATTGTTGGGTGGCGCATGTGGCTCAGTGGGTAGGGCACCAGACCCATGTACTGAGGGTGATGAGCTCAAACCTAGACCCCAGCCAAACTGCAACAAAAAAATAGCCAGCGCTGTGGCGGGCGCCTGTAGTCACAGCTACTCGGAGTCTGAGGCAGGAGAATCGCCTAGGCCCAGGAGTTGGAGGTTGCTGTGAGATGTGTGATGCCACTGCACTCTACCTGGGGCAATAAAGTGAGATTCTGTCTGCACAGACGAATAAATAAATAAATAAATAAATAAATAAAATGTATGAATTGTTTGTTTCAGGAATTTCCATTTAGTATTTTGAGTCACGATTCACTATAGTTGGAACTACCAAAGGAAAAACTGCAGATAAAGGACTACCATGTTGATATTTCTGGAGGGTGTAGAAGGAAGAGACTGAAGCTGAGAATGGGGGAAGGAGAAGGGAATGAAGAACATAGCAGCGACATTTTTCTTTAATTCATAAGAAAAATATTTGAAGAAGTGACCAACTGCTTATACTTATAATCCAGGGGAAAGTGTCTTGTATTATTCTCAGCCCTTTCTGTATGCTGAAATTCTTTATTATTAAAGATATATTTTCAAAAGTCTTTTTAAAATCACCAGATTTCAAAATAAAGACTCATTAATGAAGAGACTAAAAGTTTAATACTGATACGAACATGAATTTTTGACTTATCCATGGTTTCAAAAATTGCTCTAAAAATTTTTTTGAAACATAATCACAAGACAAACCAGCCATTTAAAAGAAAGGGGATGTATCTTTACAACAAAAACAAAACAAAGTGAAATGTCAGAGATATCAACTTTCAAACTTAGTACTTAAAAGAATTGAACATTTCATACTTAATAATCTTTAGAAATGGAAGTGGGTGCAGGTAAATAACATAGTACGATTCTACTTGAATTTCTATTTTTAAAAGATGTACATGAAAGAATAGCTGTGCCCTTATGATAATATGCAATATCAATGTGCCATACTTGCTAACATTGCTCCCAAGTGCCACTTAATGCAATGAAAATACATTGAGCAAACTTAACCTGCAAGGCATTCTTTTAAGTACCAGGAGAATACAAAGATGGATGTGTGCAACCTCATTGTTCATGGAGTTTGTGCTCTAGTAAAAGAGATTGCTGAATTTCTCAAACAATGATTGATAATAAATCTCAGGAGATCTCAAGAAAAAGCACTCTGGAACCTTATCAGGGGGGAAGGTTTTGAAGTTCCCACTTTAAGTGTTTTAAATGTTTTAAAATATAAGTAATGATGGGATAGGGAGGATACAGCTGGCTCTAAGGGCGATAGGCAGCAGCCAGGACACCTAAGGGAAATGTTGATGTGAGATTAGATTTGACGAGATCAACAGCAAGAATGTAAGTGGGTAAGAGGAAGCAAAATATGGCAGCAGATAGGATCAGTGGTGATTCCAGAGCAGAACTCACAACACCACTCCTGAAGGGGCAACTCAGAAGAGATTTAGAAAAATTGTATTTGCAGTTGTGAAAAGCCATTTAGTAATTGTGCCTAGCACAGGAATGGTGACAATCGGAAGCCACAGCCACCTGAGACTGGCAGCTGTAGCCCCGGGAAAAGGGCTGCCTGGTAGGAACTATAGTGACAACTTGAGAATTCTCCTAACACCCAAAACCACAACCTGGCAGGGGAGAGCAGTAGAAATGAGTACCCAAAATTCCTCCTCCTGTTTCCCATTCATCTCTCTGCCAGTGAAGCCACATGACAAAGGAGAATGGCCAATGCACTGAGTGGATAAAGTCCTGGCCATGAAAGAGAAGGGCTGAGAGTAAGTCTACAGAAGCAAATGGAAAGCAGCCAATACACAGGTGACCCTGAAGTAAGGCTCAACATGCAAGTTGCTGGTAGTTAGGTAACTGGCAATTATTGGATGTTAGCTCAGTGCAGGGAGGTAAGAGCCCACTAAGAGTACTGCTATAGGCTAGGAACCCTTTTGTTAGACTATAGATAGCCACAAATCTATATTGCCTATTCAATACAAGCAATAAAAGCCAAAAGCAGTGCTATCATTGATGGTAGTGCAGACTACGCAGTCAACAATACGCAGAGGTATTGTTAGCATTGATGTTGATAAGATGGTGCTTCTGAATTGGCTCAGTGCACAACCTGTGCAGTTGTACATGGGAGTCTTGCTAACTCATTACTTCATTACTTAAATGTGAGTGTTTATCAGGTATAAGAAAAAGATGAAGAATGTTTCATCTAAAAAGGTTTGCTGATTTGTAATCCTCACATTCATATTGTTAATTCTGGTATGAACATGAATTTTTTACTTATCCATGATTTCAACAATGAAGTTGCATATATCCATCTTTGTATTCTTACAGTACTTAAACGAATGCCTTGTAGGTTAAGGGTGCTTAAACTTAATAAAGAAACAAGTAGTCCTTAAAACTCAACATGGTGCCCTCTCCATTGTTAATTAGCATGACAGACTGTTATCATAACTTCTATGTTATAAATTCAAGTTAAACTAGAATTCTAAAATAACATATCAGATAAGAGGTTACTATTCCATAAGAAGAGATTTCAGGAATCTCTCTAATTTACTTCCTTGCCTTAAAAATTAGGAATAATTTGATCAAGATTTAATCTATCCTTTTAAGACTGCCTCTACTTATATATCCCACAAGTAGAATATTAGCTGAAAAATAACAGGTCCTCACTAACATGATTGATCTAAACCAAAAAAAAAAAAAAAACAAGAAAGAAAAATTAAAAACATGAATAGCTATTCCCTCAAAAAATTATGTAACTGTAACTGTTATATATGCATATATAAAAATATTTGTGTATACACACACACCCTCAGTAGTCACCCTGCCCCTGTCTCTTTCTTTCATAAAAGTATACATTGGCATGATGAATGCTGGAAATTGAGGAATAAACTAAGACAGGACTCTGGGCCATCTGGAATAGCAGGAGCCCCTACAAAGTGAGTCACATGTTATCAGGACTCAGACTCAACATGATCCTCATTCACCTTAATTTGCCTCTCTCCAGTGAAATCTCATTAGTTATACTGAGAAATATCTCAGAGCTATTTTTACCTTCTGTCTAAATGACAATCCTGTCAACTAATACTTGTATAAAAATTTGATTGTATAAAATTTTGATAAAATTCTGACCCAAATATTTGTATATCCCTTGGCCCCTGCCAAATTCATGTACTGAAATTCCAACCCCCAGGGTGATGGTATTAGGAGGTATGGTGCTAGGACCTTAATTAAGTCATTATGGTGGAGTCCCCATGAATAGGATTAGTGCCCTTATAAAAGACATCCCACAGAACTCTCTTGCTCTCTTTCCACTATGTGAAAATACAAGGAGAAGATGGAAGTCTACAATCTGTGAGAGGATATACCTCAGAACCAGACAAGTCCAACACTCTGATCTCAGACATCCATCCTCCAGTGTTGTGAGAAAGAACTGTTTCAGCCACCCAGTCTACAGTACTTGGTTATAGCATTCCCAACTGAATCAGATGACTGGGAGTTGAGGAGTTTACACAGACAGACTTCTGAGCCCTGGTGCATTCTGACTCCTGCAATAAATGCATTATTTCACCAATTCTCATTGAACATGTGCCAGCTGCTAGGCACAAAAACCTACCCTGAAGGACACCATGCTTGTAGAACTGACAAGTAGGGACCGCAGAGGCACAAGCCAGCACTGCCTTGCTTGTCCTTGGTGTGCTGAGGAGGCACCTGAGGCCTGGTTGGCCTGGCAGGGAGGAGGTAGAAGAAGGAGGGCAGGCTGCTCAGCTTGTGGGTGGGTAAGAACTGTCAGATGGGCAGGGCAGGGCTTGAGTGGAGTGCCCCCAAAAAAGTGATCCATGTGTAAAGACAGTGAAGTCTTTGAAAGCACCAAAATTTTAAGGAATAGATAGAAGTATGAATGGAAGGCAGGCAGGGGTCCCTCAGTGGACAGAGAGTACTAAAATTGGCCAGCAATGAAGTGAAAATGCTCTACTTGTGTGCTGTTCACATCAATTGTCATACCCCACAAGCAATAGGCCTTGCTAAAATGTTACCACCACACAGTGAAATACAGCAAATACCACAGGCTAGAGCTTTCAGATCTGCATCAGACATTCATAGATCCCAAGAGATAGTTCAGAGGTACTGAGGCTGACTTTTTGACAGTGTCATTATTATTTGAGTCAACAGTTCTATGTAAAGAGGGTGATCACATACATATGTGTTCACTGTTGACTGAGTCTATGCTGATTTTTCAAATGGTAGAATTCTAAATACTGCACAATGGAACTCATAAATAAATTCCTACTTTAAGTATGTCCAAACCATTATAAGGTGAAGGGGGAAGCTATCTTTTAGTTTCCCAAACCAATGTGGCCTCGCAATTTAGAACTGGCTTATAAGAAATTCCGGGGACCTAATCCACACACATTGAATTGAAATTTATGGAATTGGCCCCAGAATCCACATTTTAAAGTGAGGAGACTAAAGATGATGACTTTGTTTCCAGGCCTAAAACCCTTTGATCGGGTGTGTCACCCTAAAGGCTTTCAGTAAAACCAGACCACTGACTACATACACCCTGTCCAGTGTTCCGCAGGACTCAGGGAGCTGCAGGAGTTGACTATGGACCACTAGCTAGACTTTCAGATATCCTCAGACCCTAAGGCACTTGGTCTTGTTCATTTGAAACTATTTTAAAGCCCTCCTCCACAATTATAGCTGCAGTTAGTTGAGGGTCACAAAAGCACAAGGAAGTTGCGATCATAGATGCATGGATCCAGAAGCACTGTCAGTGTGCACGTGAATACACACATATTTTCTTGAGCTCTTGCCTCAGAAACACAGAAAATCCACAAAATTGTTATTTCCCTTTCTGAAATGTATCAAGTTCCTTGTGTTCAGAGATAAAAGCAACTCAGCCAACCTCAGTTATCATAATTCGAGCTTTGTTTGTTAAAACCCTAAGAGATTAAGACGAAATAATTTGCCAACACTGATTATTTAGCAATTATTCAAATGCCTAGGTTGAGGATCTTGCAACAAAGCCAACTCCCAGTGCACTTAGAAGTGCCTGTGAGAGAAAGCGATGAAAGGCTTGCAGAGACATTCTGAGGGCCAGAGGGTAAGGAACGCCACCAAAGCAAGTGGCAATGGCAAACTGACAACAAATACAGCTGAGAGACTGACCTCATTGGCCCTGATTTGTGACTCTGGAATTCAGTAACATATCTATCCATAAAACAGAATGGGAATTTTAATAACCTGAGCAGAGAAGGTCAGCTTTCTTGGCAGAAAAGGACTGAGGGAAGAGGAAACAGAACAAAACGCAGTTGGTCATTTCAGTTACTGTCCTGATAGGAGGAAAGCAAAGCAAAGGGACCCTCCTTACTACCCTGACTCAGGCTGACTGGTGTCTCCTGTTTTTGAAAACTGGCCCATTTCGAGTTTTAGCTTGATGATGCCTCACTTAGCACAAGTGACTCCATCCTGGCTTGGTCTGGTCTGCTGGGCCCAAACAGTGGTGTCCCTCATGCTTCATTCAACACAAGGAAATCTGCTTGTGGAATCTTTGAGTAGTCTACTGCTCAAGATCACCTCAACCCAGAAAAAGAGCTGCTGTGACTTTGGGGGTGGGGACAGGCTTAGGGAGTGAGGGGTGGCTAGAACAAAGGAGCCAGAAGCGAGAATCGATAAAGCCTGGTAAGCCTCCCCTGAGTGGCTCCCCTCGACTGGGCCTGGCTGGGCTCTGCCCCAGCAGAATCCCTTCTCACTCAGTGAAGTCTGAGGAGGGAGAGAAGACAGGTGAGCAAAGGAGAAAGACAGATGAGTGGCAGATGGGGGGGACCCATGATCAGGAACCCCAGCAAAGATGAAGTCCACGCATCAGGCACTCACAAGCAGAAACACACCCTTGGGGAAGCACTGTTCAAACTGGAGCTGCAAGAATAAGACCAGAGCAGCCTACTTTTGCAGCTAAGATGTGCTCCTGTCAGGGGTCACCCAGTGAGGTGGGGGGAGCCAAGAAGAGGCCAGGAAGGCAGCTGAGCACTACATACACCCCACGGCTACTCTGGGGCCTAATTCACATGTCAATTAGGAAACCACTGGAATTGTATCTCTGCTTGCTCATAAGTGAGTTCCCCCACACTTAAAAGTTTCTGAAATTCCCACACCAGCACCTAAGATGGAAGGCCTTGTGCATGTGTTCAAATGGGGACCTGTCAAGCAGCTAAAGATTTATATAAATGAGGGCATTGTGTGTTCAAAAGGAGATTGGTATGTTTGATCTTGGCCGTTATTGATTTACCTTTCCACATGATAACATTCATTAAGTAAGATAAGTAAATGTTGATGTGTTCCCTTTCAATTGTCAGCAGGTAAAACATAGAGGCAGCCATCCCATGGCATGTAACTTCCACCCATTATCAACAGGCTGAGACAAAAACTGCTTTCCTACCATGCCATTACCTGAGATGACTTATGACTCCCGAAGCACAAATCTGCTCTTAGTTTCATTGACTTTTTGGTGTGGATTTTCACTTCAGTTCAAAGGACTAAAAGCAAAGATGGGAGGAAGCTACTTAGGGACAGATACTCAAGATATCTCATGCCTGACTCGAAGGTCTAATTAAAACCTACACTGACCAACAGGAAGGTCTCTTTTAAGCCAGACCTCATTTATTTAAAGACCTCAATCTGCACCCCTCAGTAATTTGTAAAATCAGAAAATTTTTATAGCAATCCCATGCTTCAAGTCATTTCATTGTGGCTGCATAGTTTCGACGATTCAATTCAATCAGTTGAATTGCCATCTAGTAATTATTTTTTAATCAAACTGAGATGTTTTAATGAGTCACTGCCATTTTCCATTAAGTATACATGTCCTCACTGCTAAGTTAAATTAAAGCAGTCATGTCTTGACACAGCCACAGGTAGTGCCTGGAACTTACCAGGTGGCACCTGGCATTCAGAGCTGTCTAGTCTGTAGTCTGACTACAGAATCTGGAAGCAGAGAAATAATGAGGCCTATTGGCAGAATGCTACTTAATTTAGAGATGGGAAAACTATTATTAGATACTCATCAATTAGTGATTTCTCAAATTGGTCTCTTTTAAAGAGGCTTCATCAATATCTGTGTTGAGGTCCCCTCGGGACTCCCCCAGCTTTGGAACTTCCCTTTGCCATTGGGCTTACCCCCCTTATATTGATACTATTACTTTTTTCAGCCCCACCCCCACCCCAAAGAATGTCCACTCCTGAAGATAAGGGACCTTGTGCTACTCACCTTTGTATCTCTAGACCCAAAGTAGTGGCTGCTGCTAATATTTGCTAATGTGAACTGGAAATGAGAACAAAAACATGGCTTCTGGTGATATGGGACCTAAACAGAAGAGTCCCTCCACAGAAAACAAAAAATTGTCTCCCAGTGTTCCATTTCCACTGAGACACACAAGGATGACGAATTACTCTGATCATATAAAGCAACCCAATGGTCCAGAATCAGCAGAGGGAAAAAGAGATGTGAAGTGAAAGTATGAGATTCACTGGAGCAGAACAACCAAATTGTTCAACTCTCTTTATTCCACTTAATCTCTTCAAATTGCAATTAGTAATCAAGACACATACATACACCTTTGTTTAGACCTGGTCCTTGGGAGACAGCCATGGAATTATTTAGAGAAAAGACCTGAATTTCAAGATTTAGTTTCTGTATTCAATTCTGCCATCAATTTGCTGTGTGACTTCTGGAAAATCATTTCATTTCTTAAGGCTTCAAAGAAGACTTTGGATTATATCATTCAACACATACCTACTGGGCACCTACCAAGCCCCAGGCCCTGTTGAGGTACTAGGGTACAGTAGTGACCAAAACAAACTAAGGCCATGTCCTCGGAGAGTTCACCTTCTAGGGAAAGCACACTATATCAAGTGAACACCCAATATTTTAAGAAATGATAAGCGCTACAATGAAACATAAAGAAGAACACAGGCAATAATAAAAATAAACTTAACTTCCTTGGTTAAACCATGAATCAGATAAATGAAATGAAATATTATGTGTAGAATCATAAGAAGGTAGAACTGGAAAAGATCTTATCAAATATCTGATTAATTTTACTACTAAAGACAATGAGATAGGTAGATAGGTGGGTGAATAGATAGATGAGTAGATGGAGGATGGGTAGGTGATGGATAGATGGATGGATGGAGGACAGATAAATGATGACTGGATGGATGACAAATCTAAGGATGATGGGTAGTGGGTGGATGGATATAGAGAAAGAGTGAGTCCAAGTCATACCATGTATGCAGGTGTACATATAATTTTTCTTTCCCTATAATGGCACATGAACATTTCCTATACTCTCAAATTATCAGCAGTGAAGTCCTAAGCTGACTTTTACCTATTCACAAGGGCTGACCCTCAGTACTTCTTTCTAACCTCACAATCGGTGGACTGGTGACTTCATGTTGCTTCCTGAAAATCAACCATGGTGGAGTATTTACACAATAGAAATTTGCAAATGCCACATGCACATCATGACTTATTGTTTCTTGCATTTTATTGGAGATCCAGTTGTTCAATATTTACCAGCATGCCACTGTTCTTAAGACCATATCCAGCTCAATAATGCTGGGATTTTATCCTTTTAAGACAGTTAATAACTCTTCCAAGAACTATCATAAATTATGGGGACTAGAGGTGCAACCGGAATATAAAGAAATACTCTCACCCCAAAAGGTACGCTGTCAAAGACTGCTCCTTTTAGGCCTGGCTAATGTGAGGGTTTGTCCACTTCAACAAAAGTCTCCTTTGCGCTCTAAAACTGGTCTAGTGGTTTGAGTGTGAGAATCCTTTTTTTAGTTTTATTTAATTGCCTCCAGCTGTAGGAATCCCTTTTGCCTCTGATCTATTGAAACCAGACTTTTGGTTAACCTTCCTGTTTATTTAAACTCAAAACCCACAGACTGTTTTTTTTTTCTTTTGTTTTATCTTCTGATTCAGAGGCTGGGAAGGTGGAATGGAGAAGGTAGTTCAGAGGCATGGGGGCAGCCCTGGAACGGAGCTCAGGGGACCCATTCTGGCAAGCACCAGGGCTCGCTCATTCTGCTGGGGAGGAGGCAAAAGGGTTTTTTAAATCCAATTCTTATGGTAAATTGTTAATCAAGGTTGAAAAGCTCAGAAATTGGTCATATTGGTACTTTGATGCTGTGTGACCTTGAATAAGTCACCTGCCCCACTCTTTACCTTGGACTACTCTTATGGAAATGAAAGGGGTAGAATCAGATACCTCTCCATTATACTTGGCTCTAAAATTCTAAGATTCTCAAGAAGGGGATGCAACTTCCCAAATTCAAGGCTCTGTTATTCAGGGAGGGACAATAACAAATCCCACTGGGGTCTGTCAAGCTGCATGAAGCACTGAATTCACACAATAATGTTTTGATTACAATGAAAGCTGTCATTCTAGACATACCAGAACTGAAAGGAGAACTGCCCATATAAGTGGACAGTGTTCCTTTTTTTATTGTTTGGGGTTTTTTTTAAAAAAAGAAGAATGATACCACATGCTAACATACAAAAGAATACAATTCAGTTAGAGATATAGCAAAATTATGAGATACAAACAATGAATCCAAATAGACATTCTGTCACTCATAAGCCCCTCACCCACAGAGGCCGTTTCCTTCTCCAAAAAAAAGAAAGAAAGAAAGAGAAAGAGAGAAAGAAAGAAAGAGAAAATTGGCTTTAGCTGAACAATATTTGATCATGAACAATTTATTTTTTTCAATAAGATATTCCTGTTATTTTAAAATCTTCTAGTTTCTTTTGTTTTTATTTCAAAATATTTCAGGGTTACAAATGTTTTGGGCTACATGCATTGATTTTGTTAACCTTGAGTCAGGGTTAAAAGTGCACCCATCATTCAATTCACTGTACCCATTAAGTAGGTTTTTACTCATCCCTTCCTCACCACTCCTCCCTGGTTGATTTCCACTAAGTTTTACTTCCCTCTGAGCACATGCATACTATCAGTTAGTTCCAGTTTAATAGAAAGTACATGTGGTGTTTGTTTTTTCATTCTTTAGATACTTCACTTATGATAGTGGTCTCCAATTCCATCCATATTGTTGCCTAAGATCTTAAGTCATCCTTTTTCATGGCTGAGTAGTATTCCACAGTATACATAGGCCACATTCTGTTAATACACTCATAAATTGATGGGCACTTGGGTTAATTTTACATCTTTGCAATTGTAAATTGTACCATTGAATTTTAGAGCCAAATACAATGTAGAAGTAACTGATTCCATCCCTTTCATTTCATAGAGTAGTACATTCAAGAACAAGGTTTTTTTTGATAAAATGACTTCTTTTTCCTTTGGGTATAAATACTCAGTAGTGGGATTGATGGATAAAGTGTTAATTCTATTTTTAGTTCATTGAGGAATCTCCATACAGTTTTCTATAGAGTTGTAACAATTTGCAGTCCCACTAGCAGTGCATAAGCATTCCTCTCTCTCTTTATCTACATCCACATCTATTATTATTGGACTTTTTAATAAAAACATTCTAACTGGGGCAAGTTGATATCTCCTTGTGGTTTTAATGTATATTTCCCTGATGATTAGTAATGATGAGCATTTTTTTCATGTTTATTGGCTATTAGTCTGCCTTCTTTTATTATTTTTTTTTTGAGACAGTTTCACTTTGTCACCTTTGGTAGAGTGCATGGCATCACAGCTCACAGCAACCTCCAACTCTTGGGCTTAAGCAATTCTCTTGCCTCAGCCTCCCAAGTAGCTGGGACTACAGGCACCTGCCACAACACCAGCCTATTTTTGTTGTTGTTGTTGCAGTTGTTGTTGTTGGTTAGTGGGCCCAGGCTGGGTTTGAACCCACCAGCCTGGGTGTATGTGGTCGCCACCCTACCCACTAAGTGATGGGTGCCACCTAGTCTATCTTCTTTTCAAAAACTTCCGTTTATAACCTCAATGGAATTGAAACACATTCGTCATAGTAAAGTATCACAAGAATGGAAAAGCAAGTATCCAATGTATTTAATATTAATATGAAGCCAGTAGATGACTAATACATACCCACACAAGATAAACTCAATTCGATTCAAGTTGGGGGGAAGGGAAGGAAGAGTGGGAAAAAAACAGGGGAAGAAGGGGTGGAGAGGGGGGAGAGGGGAGGAGGAAGGAGGATTGGTGTGCTCCCACTTACTGGGCACAATGTAAGGGTATATGGCACACCTCTTGGGTGTGAGACACAATTATAACAGGGACTTTACCTAACAAATGCAGACATTGTAATCTAATCATTTGTGCCCTCATATTAATCTGAAAAATTTTTTTAAAGCTGTTCATGTCTTTTTCCCACTTTTCAAGGAAGTTATTTGTTTTTTGGTTGATTTTCTTGAGTTCTTTTGATAGGAGTTAGAAGGCTTCAAGCATGGACTGTTAAGACCATACTTACTAAACATTCTAACCAGATTCGTCCAGTCTCACCTAGAATCCATCAAGTTGCAGATGGTGTTGGAAATGGAGCCTTGCATGAACACCCCTATCTACCATGGCCCCTCAGATTGACCTTCTCTGAAAAGAGAAGAGACCCTGACTGCTGCCTCAGCAGGAAGAAGCCAAAGCCATTGGCACCAACTGTCCTTATTAGCATTTAGGGTCTCCTATCCTGAGGGAGAAAATGATAGGAGTTAGGTGGCTTTAAGAAGGGACTGGGAAACAGCTACAGAGAAGAAGGTGGAGAGACTCCTTTAGCCTGAACTGTGGAGCCATTGGTCACTGGCTGTGGCTAGTCAGAGCAATGCCAGCTAGGGGCTTCTTCTGGGGATTGAGCAAAAAGAAGAGCCCTGGAACAAATAAAGGGCCAATCAACAGCAGCCATTTGGTTAAGGTTTAAAGCAATCAATCAGTATAAACAAGCTAGATTTGAAGGACCCAACCAGTGTTTGCCAACCAATTTGGGAGGGCAAACAAGGTATAAAGCCCAAACCCAGCCAGCTCCAGTAGCAACCCGTTCCATACCCCTTCTGTTGTGTTAGAAGCTTTCCTATCTTCTTCTAACAAACTATCACTCTATTGCTCCTGCTCACCTGTGGTTCATGAATTCATTCCTTAATTCCAGAGACCAAGAACCCCACCAGGGGGGAAAAAAATCTGGTATCACTTCATAGACTTTGGTTATTAGCCCAGGTTATTATGGGCTTGGGAATATTTTGTGACTACAGCTTGTGAGTATTTTCTCGCATTCTGTTGGTTATCTATTTGTTCTGCTGGTTATTTCCTTAGCTGTGCAGAAGATTTTTAATTTTATCAACCCCATTCATTTATTTAGTTTGCTTTTGCTGTAATTGCCATTGGGGTCTTCTTCATAAATTCTTTGCTTAGGCTAATATCTAGAAGAGTTTTTCCAACATTATTCTCTAGAACTCTTGTTTTATGCCTTACATTAAAGACTTTTATACATCTTTAATTTTTGTGAGTGGTGGGAGATATGGATCCTATTTCATTCTTCTGTATGTGACTACTCAATTCTCTCAGTACCATTTGTTAAATAGTGCTTCTTTTCCCCATGTGTATTGTTGTGTGATTTGTCAAGTATTAGTTTGCTATATGTGGAAGAGTTTATATCTGGGTCCTCTATTCTGTTCCATTGGTCTATGTCTCTATTTTTGTGCCAGTACCTTGCTGCTTTGGTTACTGTAACCTTGTGATGTGGTTTGAAGCCAAGTTATGTGATGCCTCCAAATTTTTTCTTTTTGCTTAAGATTATTTTGGCTGGTCAGACTCTTTTCAGGTTCCAAATGAAGCATGGAATTATTCTTTTATAGATCTTCAAAATATGATGTTAGTAAGTTGATGGGAATTGCACTAAATCTATAAATCATTTGGGTAATATGGCCATTTTAACAATGTTAATTCTACCAATCCATGAGCATGATATATTTTTCTACTTGTTTGTATTGTCTGTAATTTCTTTCCTCATTATTTCACATAATGATATCTTTCACCTCCTTAGTTAAGCACTTAATTCCTTTGTAGTTATTGTGGATGTTATTGAGTCTTTGATTTGACCCTCAACTTGACTATTATTCCTGTATAGGAATGCTACTGATGTGTGTACACTGATTTTGTAACCTAAGAATTTGCTGAATTTATTTATCAATTCCAAGAGTCTCTTGGTGCAGTCTTTCAGAAGGTGTTCCTAGTTATAAGATTGGATTATCAGCAAAAATCAATATTTTGACTTCCTCTTTCCTGATTTGTATACACTTTATTTTATTCTCTTGCCTGATTACTCTGGATAGAACTTCTAGGACAGTGTTGAACATAAGTGATGACAGTGGTAAACCTTGTCTTGTTCCAGTTCTTTGGGAAATTTTCAACTTTTCTCCTTCGTTATGATGTTGGCCGTGGGTTTGTCATAGAAGGTTTTTATGATATTGAGTTATGTTCCTTCCATCCCTAGTTTATTGAGGTTTTTATCATAAAAGGATACTTAATTTTGTTAAATGCTTTTTCTGCATCAATTGAATCACAAATGAATTACATTTATTGATTTACATATGTTGAACTGTCATTGCATCCCTGGGATGCACTTAGACGTGGTGAATTTCTTTCCTTTTCTTTGTCTTTCTTTCTTCCTTCCTTCCTTCCTTCCTTCCTTCCTTTCTTTCTTTCTTTATTTTTGGTTCAGTTTTGTTGGTGGGGTATTGAAGTCCCAACCATTATAATGCTGCTGTTTATCTCTGCTTAGATCTAGTAGGATTTGCTTTATACATCTGGGTACTCCTGTGTTAAATGCATACATATCTAGGATTATTATACCTTCTTGTTGACTTGCTTCCTTTACCATTATATAATGATCATCTTTGTCTTTCTTTACTATTGTCAATTTAGTCAATTTTATCTGCTATAAAAATGGCTACACGTGCTTTCTTTTGGTTTCCATTTGCATGGATTTTTTTTTTCATTCCTTCACCTTGAGTCTATATGAGTCCTTGTGGGTTAAATGTGTTTCCTAGAGACAGAAGATACTTGGGTTGTATTTGTTCACCAATTCATACAGTCCGTGTCTCTTGATTTGGGCATTTAGACCATTCATATTGATTGACAGAATTGATATGTGAAATGCTGTTCTGTTCATACTGTTACTATGAACCTTTTTATTTTTTACTTCTTGCGCTGCTTATTTCATGTGAGGTCTTAGCTTTAGCTTTTGTGTGGTTTTAGCATGGTGGGTAATGTGCTGATCCATGTACAATGTGGTTCTAAGTATTTCCCACAGAGTAGATCTGTTCTTGACATATTCCCTCAGTTGTTTACCTGTCTGGAATAATCTTTATTTCGTCTAAATATATGAAACTTAGTTTTTCAGGATACAATATTCTATGCTAGGAGTTGTTTTGTTTAAGAAGACTAAAGATGGGCCCTATCCCTTCTGGCTTTTAAGGTCTCAGTTGAGAAGTCTGCAGTTAGTCTGATCAGTTTTCTCTTGTAAATTACTTGATGTTTTCACTTCACAGATCACAGGGTTCTTCCTTCATGTTGACTTTGGCCATTTTGATGACTATTTGTCTTGCTGATTGCCATTCTGCAACAAATCTCTCAGGTACCACTGAGCTTCTTGTGCCTGGTAGTCTAAATACTTAGCAAAACCAGGGAAGTTTTCCTCAATTTTTCCCGCATACAGTTTTCTAGCTTTTCTGTGTTTTCATCTTCATCCTCAGGGATGCCTATGATTCTTATATTTAGCCATTTTACATAATCCCATATTTATTATAGGCTTTGTTTATTCTTCTTAATTCTCTGTTCTTTATTCTTGACTGACTGAGTTAGAGTTGTCTTCAAGCTCTGAAATTATTTTTTCTTCTACCTTGTCTAGTCTATTCTTAAAAACTTTCCATTGTTTTCCATTTAAGGAAATATGGAAATATATTTCCTCAAATACCTATTTTTTTTATTTTCAGTAGTTCTATTTGATTTTATTTAATATGTAAATCTGTTTAGTGAATTTTTCATTCGTTTTCTGAGTTGTTTTTCTCATTTATTTGAGTTGGTTTTCTACTTGCTCTTGAATTTCATTGAGCTTTCTTATAATCCATATTTGGAATTCCTTATGGTAATTTCAACATTTTCATTTTGATGTTCCCTTTTGAGAATGTTCTTTTGCTCTAATTTTTCATACTTCCTGAGTTCTTTCACTGATTTCCTCTCATTTGAGGCAGCTATTTCTTCTTATTTGGGGATATTCTTTTGTTTAGGTGAGGCTTTTTTTCCCCATTCCCCCTCTTTCACAAGGGAATGTCTGTTGCATGTGTTGGATATGAACCTTTGGCTTTGCTTGTGGGTGCTGCTTTTTGAAGGTCTAGGTTCTGGATGGATGCCTTGGTTATAGGTATTGTTAATATCAACAGGATATTTCTATTCTTATTAAGCCTCATTATGGTGTTTCTATGTAATAGGCGCAGATGCTAGTTGCCTGCACTCCATTTATTCACTCTTCTTCTTCTTTCATCTTACATTCAAATACAAACTGCATTAAGTGTTTTCTCATCTCTCACCAGATTCAAAAGAATATTACCGGGGCTCTGAGTTGCTACAGTCAGGCACACTAAGTGATACAAAAAAAGCAAGGGAAGTTGAGAGTTTTACCATGAGAACACAGAGAGAAAAAGATAAAAATAAGATTATTCCCTCATAAAGAATATATATTCAGTAGCTGTGGGCCATTTTAGTTGGGGAAACACAGTCCTCTAAATCTGACTGGTATCATAGTGAAATAGATGATTTTGATGATGAATAGTTGAGAAATGGCTTAAAATGATCCACATGTCACATATTTACATAGGAAATTTTGTTTTAAAATGATAAACTATACTCCCATCTTCCTCTCTCACTCCCTGTTATCTTCTCTCTCTCATGTCTTCTCCCACTGTCTTCCCTGTCTCTAATAGAAATTAAACTTTTATGTCTTAGAATAATTATAAACTAGTTTTCAATATGATAAAATTTATAGCACTTAAAAGGGCAAGTTTTATATAACAGTAAAAATCCTCTTATTTATAAAAATCTTTGAAATAGGGCTCTTCTCTCTAGGTCTGTGTACATACTCTTCCAAAGGCCCACAACCCCTCCCCTCTACCTGTCATGAGGAAGTCTTCTTCTCATCTTTAGGTGTCCTTAGGTAACATGTCTGTGGCACTCATCGTATTACACCAAGAACTTAAGTGCTCACTCATGGAAAACTTAAAACTCTGTGAATTAGTTCCTATAACCACACTCCTTTTGTAGATGAAGAAACTCGGGAACAAAGGCATTAAGAAACTTACCAAAGATCACATGGCAAGTAATGTCAATGTTTAGATGTGAAGGCAGGCAGGCTTGTGCTAGAAGGTACACTGCACAGTAATGCCATGACCAATACCCACTGTGCTCATATGCACGTACTCTCTCTCTCTCTTTCTCTCTCTCTCACACACACAGAGGACTGTCCATTCTCCTAGAGCCAGGGTGTCTTGACATCGATTATTCATGCAACCACTTATCCATTGCTTGTCTTTCTTCCTGGAACACAACCCCTACGTTGACAGAAGCCTGTTCAGAAGCACATCCTGTGCATTGGGTCCAGCACACGGGCATGCATAGTCTACGGATAGCTGCCACAAGGCCCAGGTCAACCACCTCATTTCCAAGCCTACAGACAGTAGCTACTTGTTGAAGGCAAACTTTTCTACTTTATAAAAGGATCTAATTTTCCTGGAAAAAAGCCAGTAGAAAAAAACAAAGATGATTTACTTCTACAGGCATACAAATGACTGGCAAATGCCTCATGAGGAACAGAGGGGTCCATAGATCCAGTGAGACTGAGATGCTGTGCATTCTGCTTAGGTTCCCAAATTGTAGATGTACCATGTGTGCACCCAGGCGGTAATCAAACAGAGAGATGCGCTTCTCAGTTATGTTTCTGTGATTCCATATGGTGCTGAATTAATCTTAGCTCTCAGTTTGTAGATTGAGAAAAAGAGAATGAAAGAATGTACTTACTTCTCTTACATACATTGTCTAGAAATGGCCATGCTTCTCTAAAGGGTGGCCAAAATTCAGATTAGAAATAAACACATAATGTTGTAGGCATTAATTTTCAGCCAGGCAGCTGAGTGTAGTAGGAAGAACACCAGCCTGGAGGCTGAAAACCTATATTTAGATCTTGGCTTTTACTAAGTCTGAAATTCACTTTCCTCATTTATATTATAACACTGATGACACTTGACATAGTTGTTGGGATGATTACATTAAGTAAAATATTATTTGTGACATAGTAAAGGCATAATAAATAGGTTTTTGGTAAATATGGTTCTACCTTCTTCCAGCTGCAGCAAATTTTGTAGCTAAGAGTAAATCTTTAAAACAAGAAAACCACTCATTAATGGATATCCTTTTAGATCCATGCATAAGTTTTTAAAGTTTAGAATATTTTAAAAGTCACTTTAAATGTAAATGCCCATGAATCTTACCCCTGGAGAACACAAGAGCCCAGAATTTCAACACATGGGTGACTTCTATCTGGAGAGCTGCCAGGTGCTGTCCAGGCCTGGGGCTTGCTGGCTCTGTGAGAGCCCGTCTGGGCAGGGTCCATCTGTGGATCTGGGGCACACAATGCTGGAGGGAGCCCTGGTTACTTCAGCAACTCTGTAGTGGATCCGATCAGCTCCATTACTCTTGGCCATTGCTCAGAGTATTTCCGGGCCCTGGGGAAAGCACCTTTCCCTGCCTGAGTGGCAGAAGCTTACTTCCCATGCTAGCCCTCACCGTGGGAATTCTTGTGGGCTCTGCCATTTAATATCCAGGGTCAGCCTTTGGTAAATCTAGTACATAAGTGACATATTTCCAGATCCCTCTATTTTATTCATACAACATTTATTATAGCTTTTAGTACATTCTTTTGCCCCGAACATTTTTCTGGCTTTTCTCTCTATACTTAAAAACTACACTCTCCTATTTTCTCCATTAAGCTATGATATTTAGCTTGATGTTAAATAGAAAACTTTTCATTAGACTAATTGATTCTAAGATATCAGTGGCTTAGAGCCATTTAAGAGGAGTGTCCGCCTGTTAAAGGAGAATCTTGTTACTTGCAAAATTAGATCATTAATGATAGGAATTCTGGCATTGAAAAGTGAAATTAAGAATTTTTGGACAATACTGTGTCAGCACCTGTTGCTCAGTGGTTAGAACACGGGACACATACGCCAGGGCTGATGGGTTTGAACCTGCCCCAACCTGCTAAGCAACAATAACAACAGCAAAAAAATAGCCAAGTGTTGTGGCCGTGCCTATAGTCCCAGCTATTTGGGAGGCTGAGGCTAGAGAATCACTTAAGCCCAAGAGTCTGAGGTTTCTATGAGCTGTGATGCACGGTACCTACGAAGGGCGACATAGTGAGATTCTGTCTTAAAAAAAAAAAAAAAGAATTTCTGGACAATACAAAATGCAATGTTTTCCATGCAGATGGGTTGGAACTTCTTAATGCTCTCCACATGGGGGACCACCTAGTATTCTGCTAGCAATGCTTCCAGCACTGTAGTCACCTGTCAGGTCCCCACTTTTGGCTTCCCCCAATAAATACACACACAGAGAATGCATACATACATGCATGGACACACACACACAGGTGATCTGAGTGGTTAGTGGGTACCTACTATGCGTGTGTTTACCTACTAACAGAGTGTGATGAGTGATGATCTGCAATATCACTTCACCCTTTTTTGGATTTTGCTTCTGAAGCAAAATATTTCATCTCCTTACACCACCTACCCTGCAAAGAAAGTACGTTTCATTTGCTGGGTCTTTGTAGGAGAAACTCAGTTGAATCCCCTGACACTGGGGTTGATGGAATTTCTGCCTCACCTCTATCTTTTCTTTGTATTCTCTCAAAATCAAGACAAGAGAGACCCTACCAAAAACACTCTGTGTTTGGGCTATTTAGGCCCATCTTCCCTCCCCCACAGACCTCTCAGCCAAGGTTAAGTTTTGAAAGTGAGGTTTGAGGGGGACTGTTCATCTCCTATTGTTGTCAGTGTCCCATTTACCCATGTAGGGACCTAGAGCTTGATAACTTTAGGATGAGTGCCCTGTGTCCTTTGCATAACCTGGCCTGGGGTTGCTCACACTGCAGTGACATCCTGTCTGCAAAGCTGCCGTAGAAACTCCTCTCCTGCCAGACCCCTATGGAGTCTGCCCTAACAAGGGCCTGCAATGTCAGGGCCTCCCTGGGAAAGGAAACCCTCCAGCCTTTGGAGAAGCCTGGTTTTAGGAAGCTATTACCCAACTCAGGGAGTAAAAAAATAAAAGCATCTGTTGTTGTTAGTTTTGTGTCTTTTTTCCCCCCTTTTAGGTTAAGGGGAAGAAGAGAAAGAGCTAGGTAATGTGACCCTTTCCTAAACCCCGCCCTGCTCTGAGTGCAATCAGGTAGTATCCATTACACAAAGAATTTCAAAGGTCCCTTTTCTGAGACTCTCAGCCACAATGCTGCCCATTGTTTACACTTTAATTAACTTCTGTTTTACTGATTTATTAAAAAAAAAAAAAAAGATGAATTAGCCTTATGCTTGCAGTTGAATTATTGCAATTTGAAACTCCTCATACCTTTCTTGAGAACTTCAAAGAACAGCAAAGGTTGTTTATGTGCAGGAAATCAAATTAGCAAAACTATTACAGTGGCTTAATGGCTTAGGGTGGTCAGGTTGATGAGAAACAGTAATTGGAAATCCCCCTCCCAACTCCCCAACCTGAATCCAACTGTTTTGAAGCAATTCTCAACTTCAAGTGGGTTTTGGGGGTTCTGACTGAGCAGTTAAAAGGATATGGCTATGCTTGTGTTTGCACATGTAAAAATCTCATCTATTTCACATGGGAAGGTCCAAATGAAAGAGAAGCAAGAAAAAAATAGAGGCAGAATTTTGGAAGGAGTACAATAAAAAATATATATCCTAAATGAAGGCAATAAGCTGAAAACAAGAAACATATTTAAATGTGTAGTGAAAAATAAATTGTATAATTGAAGAAAAACAAATGCCGGTCCATTCAGAAACAAATAAACTGTGGGACACACACGGGAAGTCTAATGAAGGCCGGCTGACCACACTTCAGGCAACCTAGGCAATCCAGAGAGGGATAATTATACTCTAGTGTCAGCACATCCTCTTTCCACAAAGGCCATACATATAGAAAAAAGAAAGAAAAGAAATAGTCATTTTGGATGCTAAGAGAAAACCTAAGAGCTGGAGACTTAGACATAGCCCCCTGGAAATCGTATCATTGACAAATAGCCTTGTCCAAAGTTTGTGCGAGGGAGAATTTAATAAAAAGGTGTATTCATCAGAACCATAATGATGCCTGGTAAGGAATTTTAAATTATCTAATAAAAGTAATCAAGTACTTAAAGGCCTTCAGCTCTTTATGACCAGAAAATAACTGGATTAAATGTGCTGTGAATAATGTTCTTGCTACAGGGGGCACGACGTCTGCGCAGTAGTGAGTGCCAAGCCAAACCGGCAAAAGCACCCACACAGCTCTCCCAGTGCGCCGGTGGCTAGCTGTAAAAGGGAGTAAACCAGAACAGAAAATAAACTTTCTAAGCACTAAAGCATAAATTACCACACTCTAAACCTTAGTTGTTAAAATGAACAGATCCTCCGGAACAAACCTTTTCCTGTAACACTAAAACACGTAATTCAGTGTCTTAAGCTTCTATAACAAGAAGCCAAAAACTCAAGCCTTAATAGAAGCGGCTGGACAGCAGGATTCCAGAGTCTGACACCGGCCTCATAAAGATTAACCAGAATAGGTTGGTCTCGGTGTAATTTAGAATAATTTAGCATGTGCCTAGAAATTGGGCTATACCTGAAGTCTATGTAACAGGCTGTAGAGACATTTCATAGGTAGAACTGGAGGTGGATGTGACAATCACTATGATAAAGTTTCAAGACAGATGGTGTTGTGGTCCATTATTTCACTTCCAAGAAACACAGTCGACAGCTCCCTTACCGATTCACCCAGGCAAGTTTTCCTCTTGCTCGGCTTATTGGTGTTGATGGAGGCTTCATCTGCTTCTGTCCACGGAGCACTCAGTCCCCCTCAGCTATGGAGCTGGAAAGAGCACACATTTGTGTGATGATTTTCTATGATTTTAAAAAGTGGGTAGAGTCTCAAAGCCTTGAGCATTTGCAATAGGCTTTTAGGGTCTTTCCTCTTTCCCATGCAACAATCTTTCTGTGGTTTCAAGAATTTAGAAGAGGCCAACCATCACTGAAAGATGAGGAGAGGATTAGGCATCCAGCAAGTGCAGTGACTGAGGAAAACATCACCACTGTGGAAAAAATGGTTTGGGGAAACAATCATGTGACACTTAAGGACACTGAAAGTGGCACTACAGGTTGGGTCCCCTGCA
Source organism: Galagoides demidoff (assembly GCA_963574575.1). Classification (NCBI taxonomy): domain Eukaryota; kingdom Metazoa; phylum Chordata; class Mammalia; order Primates; family Galagidae; genus Galagoides; species Galagoides demidoff. The sequence goes on along the minus strand of CAUYQV010002141.1, from coordinate 595 downwards.
GTATCCAAAATCCTGCGCGATCATCTTGGAGTTGGAAAAGTGTCATCTCCATGGGTGCCTCACACTTTGACAGATGCACACAAGTGCATTGAAAGCACATAATATAGTGAGAAGAAGAGGGAGTCGGGCAGCCTAGGGCAGACATGACACAGCTGGTCTGGTCAGTTTAGGTCCTGCCTGACCCGCACCCCTTGTCTCCCATTCTTACTGTTTTTTTGAGACAGAGCCTCAAGCTATCCCCCTGGGTACAGTGCCATGGCATCACAGCTAATAGTAACCTCCAACTCCTGGGCTCAAGCGAGTCTCCTGCCCCCGTCTCCCAAGTAGCTGGGACCACAGGCGCCCGCAACAACGCCTGGCCAGTTTTTGGTTGCAGCCATCATTCTTGTTTGGCAGGCCAGGGTTTCCAAACCCTGTTGCCCAAAATAACATAGCTAGGATAGCTAGGTAGATTTACTAGTCTCCTTAACAGAAGGTTGAAGCTAGGAGAAAAGTATTTTTTTAAAAAAAAAGGTTAGCTGATTTTGTTTTTTAATAAGAGAAAAGAGAAATGAGATTCCCCTAATCATTTCAGTTTATTCCAATTCCACACTTA